>PVIH01005735.1:106642-120261 GCA_004025045.1 Sigmodon hispidus | reverse complement strand
TCCATTGTTGGTGGGATTGTAAGCTTGTTCAGCCACTTTGGAATACAATATGGAGGTTTCTCAGAAAATTGAGAATCAATCTCCCCAAGGACCCAGCAATACCACTTCTGGGTGTATACCCTAAAGAGGCACATTCACACTCCAAAGGTATTAGCTCACCTATGTTCATAGCAGCATTATTTGTAATAGCAAGAACCTGAAAACAACCTAGATGTCCCTCAACTGAAGAATGGATTAACAAACTGTGGTATATCTACACAATGGAATACTACTCAGCAGTAAGAAAAAATGATATCCTAAAATTCACAGGCAAATGGATGGATTTGGAGAATATCCTCCTGAGCGAAGTATCACAAACACAGAGAGATAAGCAGGGGATGTACTCACTCATTGGTGGTCTCTAAACAAACAAACAGGAAAAAAAGCCAAGCATGCTCAAGCAGCAAACCACAACCACTGAACAGCTTGGGATCAGAAACACCCTGGACTGACCCTTCAAACCCCAGTCCATCTATAGGAACACCTGACTCACTCTTGAGGGAGGGGGGACAAAACTGGATTTGGCTGGAAGTGAAGACTGATCCAAGCATTATTGGGCCAGTGTGACCATAGAACTGTCTGCTCCCTGCCCAGGGAGGGGATGGGGAGTTGCAGAGAAGAAAAATGATCAGATGTGGTGGGAGGGGGAAGAGACTTTCAATAAGGATATACAGGGTTGGAAAAAAAAAGTTCAGAGGGAAAGCTGAACACAAAGAAAATATATGTGTAGTAATCTTATTTGCATTTCTACCCTTGATAATCCATGCTTATGATTATTATCCTCTGTATAGTTATTTTTAACTCTTCGGCATTTTTAAATTCTTTTTACTGTTTTTTTGATAAATACAAAATAAAGAAGGAAAAAAAAAGCTAACATACCATTATGAGAAGTTACGAAAGCTTTGATCTCAAAAAAAAAAAAAAAAAAAAAAAAAAAAAAAAAAAAAAAAAAAAAAAAAAAAAAAAAAAAAAAAAAAAAAAAAAAAAAAAAAAAAAAAAAAAAAAAAAAAATAAAAAATATAAAATATTTTAAAAAAAAAAAAAAAAAAAAAAAAAAAAAAAAAAAAAAAAAAAAAAAAAAAAAAAAAAACGACATAAAGCACTACTTTTGTTTACTGGTTAATATCAAATATGACTAGAGATATTTTTCTTTCTTTTTAAATTTTTTTAGAAGTAAATATCAAACTTTATATAAAACAGCAAAACTTTCAGAATAGATAAAAAAAACCCACACAGTAATGAAACTTCTCTTTTGTCTAAAATACATGAAACATAAAAAATAAAATCTAAAGCTTCTGAAGCCCAGTTAGGCTCAGTTACAAATAAAGAAAGCAGAGTAGGTCACAGCTAATGCCCACAGATACACTATGCCCACCAAAATTTCTGCTAAGCAACCCATCTACAGCCAAACCAGAAGTTTTGTTCTGTGTGTGTGTGTTTGTGTGTGTGTCTCTGTGTGTTTTAAATCACTTTTTTCACCCATCATCTTTCAATGAAAAAAGATTTTGCTTTAAGTCTACTAATGAGTGATTTTAATCCCTGCTTATCCTTCTGTGTTTGTGAGACATTGCTCAAGAGGATGTTCTCCAAAACCATCCATTTGCCTGCAAATTTTAGGATATCATTTTTCTTATTGCTGAGTAGTACTCCATTGTGTAGATGTACCACAGTTTGTTAATCCATTCCTCAGTTGAGGGGCATCTAGGTTGTTTCCAGGTTCTTGCTATTACAAATAATGCTGCTAGGAACATAGTTGATCTAATGCTTTTAGGGTATGAATGTGCATCTTTAGGGTATATGCTCAATAGTGGTATTGCTGGGTCCTTGAGAAAATTGATTCCCAGTTTTCTGAGAAACCTCCGTACTGCATTCCAGAGTGGCTCAACAAGCTTACACTACCACCAATAATGGAGGAGTGTTTGCCTTGTTCTGCAACCTCTCCAGGATAGGCTGTTTTCTGTGTTTTTGATCTGAGCTATTCTAACAGGTATAAGGTGGTATCTCAAAGTTATTTTGATTTGCGTTTCTCTGTAGGCTAAAGATGTTGAGCATTTTTTCAAGTGTTTTTTTCAGACATTTTTAATTCTTCTGCTGAGAATTCCCTTTTTACTTCTGAACCTCATTATTAACTGGGTTATTCAGGGTTCTGGCTCTAGTTTCTTGAGTTCTCTATATATTTAGAGATCAACCCTCTGTCATTTGTAGGGTTGGTGAAAATCTTTTCCAATTATGTAGGCTGTCGTTTTGTCTAATTGACTGTGTCCTTAGCCTTACAGATGCTTCTCAGTTTCAGGAAGTCCCACATATTTATTGTTGTTCTTACTGTCTGTACTACTGGTGTTGTATTTAAAAAGTGGTCACCAGTACCAAGGCATTGGAGGCTATTTCCCACTTGCTTTTCTTTCAAGTTCAGTGTGGCTGGGTTTATGTTGAGGTCTTTGTTCCACTTGGATTCATGTTTTGGACAAGGTGATACTTTTGTATCTATTTGCATTTTTCTGCACACTAACATTCAATTATAGTAACACTGTTTTTTGAAGATACTATCTTTCATCCATTGAATATTTTTGCCTCTTTGTCAAAAATCAGGTGTTCATAGGTGTGTGGGTGAATGTCGAGGTCTTCACTTCAAATTTCATTGATCCATATGTCTGTTTTTATGCCAGTAGCAGGCTGTTTTTATTACTGTAGCTCTATAGTATAATTTGAAGTCAGGGATGGTTATGCCTCCTGACGTTCTTTTGCTGAGCAAAATTGTTTTGGCAATCTTGGCTTTCCTGTTATTCCAAATGAAATTAAGTATTGTTCTTTCAAGATCTGAAAAATTTGTGTTGGGGTTTTGAGGGAATTGCAATGAATATGTAGATTACTTTTTGGTAACATTGCAATTTTCATTATGTTGATCTTACTTTTCCAGGAACATGAGAGCTATTTCCATTTTCTGACATCCTCTTCAATTTGTTTCTTCACACATTTAAAATTTTTGTCAAACAGATCTTATACTTCTTTGGCTATAGTTACACTAAGGTATTTAATGCTATTTGCAGCTATTATAAAAGGTGATGTTTCCCTTATTTCTTTTTCAGCCCTTTTTTTTTCTTTAGTTTATAAGACGACTACTGAATTCTTTTAGTTAATCTTGTATCCTGCTACATTGCTGAAAATGTTTTTCAGGTGTAGAAGTTCCCTGGTAGAATTTTGTGAGTCACTTATGTATACAATCATGTCATCTGCAAATAGAGTTAGTTTGACTTCTTCTTTTTCAATTTTATCCCTTTAATCTCCTTTTGTTCTCTTATTGCTTTAGCTAAAACTTCCAGCTCTATGTTGAGTAAATAAGGGGAGAGAGGACAGCCTTGTCTACATCCTGATTTTACTGGGATTGCTTTGAGTATTTCTCCATTTAGTTTGATGTTGTCTATCAGATTCTTGTAAATTGCATTTATTGTATTTAGGCATTTTCCGTGTATTCCTTATTTGTCTAGGACTTTTAGTATAAAGGATTGTCGGATTATGTCAAAGGCTTTTTTTAGCATCTAAAAAATGATTTTGTGGATTTTTTCCCTTCAATTTTTTTATATGATGGATAACATTTACAGTTTTCCATATGTTGAACCATCCCTGCATTTCTGGGATCAAGCCTACCTGATCATGGTGAATAACATTTTTATATGTTGTTGGATTTTGTTTGCCAGAATTTTGTTGAGAATTTTTACATCAATGTTTATGAGGGAAATTGGTGTATAATTTTTTTCTTTGTTCTGTCTTTGAGTACCTTGTGTATCAGGGTTATTGTGGCCTCATAAAAAGAGTTTGGCAATATTCCTTCAGTTTCTATTGTATGAAACAATTTGAGGAGTTTTAATATTAACTCTTTTGAATGTCTGGTAGAACTCTACTGTGAAACCATGTGGCCTGGTCTTTTTTTATTTGGGAGACTTTTAATGACAGCTTCAATTTCCTTTTGTGTTATAGGTCTGTTTAGGTCTTCTTTTTTTTTTTTTTTTTTTTTTTTTTTTTTTTTTTTTTTTTTTTTTTTTTTTTTTTTTTTTTTTTTTTTTTTTTTTTTTTTTAAGAGTATAGATTTTCAAAGCCGGACCTGATAATTCTCTAGATTTCCTGTGAGTCTGTTGTTATGTCTCTGTTTTCATTACTGATTTTGTTGATTTGCATATTCTCTCTTTGCTTCTTAGATAGTTTGGATAAGGATTTATCTATCTCATTAACTTTCTCAAAGAAGCAACTTTTTGGTTCATTGATGTTTTTATATTGTTCTTTCTGTTTCAATTGTGTTGATTTCAGCTCTAAGTTTGATTATGTTTTGTTCTCTATTCTTTCCAGGTGAGTTTGCTTCTAATTGTTCTAGGACTTGTAGCTGTGCTGAAAGTCTCTTGTGTGGGATTTCTCTAGTCTTTTCATGTAGTCATCTAGTGCTAAAAATTTTCCTTTAAAGACTGCTTTCATTGTAGCCCATATGTTTGGGTATGTAGTGGATTCATTTTTGTTAAAATCCAGGATGTTTTTCATTTCTTTCTTAAGTTCTTCCTTGATTCAGAGTTGGCTCAGTTGAGTGATGTTTAGTTTCCATGAATGGTAGACGTTGTGATTCTTGGTGTTATTGTACTGTAACTTTAGACCATGGCTATCTGAAATGGTACAATTATGTGTACCCATTTTTTGTACCTGTTGATATTTGCTTTATTACCTAGTATGTGGTCAACTTTAGAAAAAGTTCCATGGAGTGCTGAGAAATATGTATATTTCTTTTTGTTTGCATGGAGGGGTTGGTATATATCTACTAAGTCCATTTGGGTCATAAATTCTGCTAGATCACTTATTTCTCTTTTGAGTTTCTGTCTGGTTGACCTATCCAAGGGTGAAAGTGGGGTACTGAAGTCTCCCACCATTTGTGTGTCAGGTTTGGTATGAGGTTTAAGCTTTAGTAGTATTTCTTTTACATATGTTGGTGCCCTTGTGTTAGGGGCATAAATATTCAGGATTGAAACTTTGTCTTGGTGAATTTTTCCTGAGATGAATAAGTAGTGACCTTCCTGGTCTCTTTTTATTGATCTTAGTTTAAAGTCTATTTTGTTAGATATTAGACTGGTTACACCAGATTATTTCTTAGGGCCATTTGATTGAAAAGTCTTTTCCAACCCTTTACTCTGAGCCTGTGTCTGTCTTTAAAGTTGAGGTACATTTCTTGTATGCAGCAGAAGGATGGTTTCTGTTTTTGTATTCATAGTGTTAATGTGTGTCTTTTTGTAGGTGAATTGATTCCATTGATATTAAGGGATATTAATGATCAATGATCAATATTTCCCATCATTTTTGGTAGTAGCTTGCATTTTCTTTTTTCAGTGGTTCTCCTGTGGACTTATCAATTGTTTGTGATTACATGGGTGTTTCTGGTTTCCTTAGGTTGGAGTTTTCCATGTAGTCCTTTTTGTAGGGTGGGATTTATGGTTATGTATTGTTTTAATCTGGCTATATTGTGAAATATCTTGTTTACTCCATCTATTTTGATTGGTAGTTTTTAAGGCGTAAAATCTAAAATAGAGAATCAAGTATAACTTTGCAGCTAACAGACCGTAAAATTGACATGCTATAAACTAGTTACAGGTTAATAACAAAAATTAACATTTCTCTTTTAGAAAGCCATCTTATTTTAATTATTTAAGTACTTAAAATTTAATAATACTTCTATAGTTAAAGTTTTGTGAAAGAACTCTTTGTGCTGTGAAGATATGTAATCAAGAAAACTGTAATTGACATATGAAAACAAGTAATAGGTAATGTCAAATATTTAAGTTTTCTTATTATACATAGAGTTAGCCTGTCAGTTTATCATGGCCCTTTCAGAATTTTAATTCTGTATTTTTGTTTCCATTCAATTTTCCCATTAATGCACATCAACTTGGATGTTGTAATACTTGTAAAAAAAACACAAAACAAAAAAAACCTACTGTATTCAAACTGCATAATTCTGTGAATTTATAAATACATCAATTCTGTTGTACCTTAAAGACACTGTTTCCTTGCAACATGCACAAAACCCAGACAGCTTCAAGCCAGATATCCACCTTTCACTGAAAGAGATGGAAGCAGACACAGTTTTTTTTCTGTCAACAACAATAAAAAGCTATATGCAATGATACTCACTGACAAAGTGAAAATAAGTTTTCTTCAATATAGTGTGGCTTGGTATATCAACCACACTGCAGGGAAGGTCCCATGTTCAAGAGTTATGCAAAATAATAGCATTTTTTTGTGGTCCTGTTGTTTCAATTTGCTTTGTGTGTGTTATAGTTTTTTGTTTGTTTGTTTGTTCTTTAGAAACAGAGATAGAGGACAAAAGAGAATGAGAGAGATAGACAGAAACAGAGAGACACAGACACAGACACACACACACACACACACACACACACACACACACACACAGGAGAACCATGTTTTAACATTTAAAACAAGAAGAGTTGGCCACTCTCTTTTAAATTCCCTGTACTATCTGTGAACTATAATACTAGTTCAGAATGGACCAAGAAGAACAGTAATCAAACACTGAAGAATCTGAAGTAACCACTCAAATAACATTCATAAGTGACAACTGGAATTGATAAACTGTGATAGAAAAACTTGTATTAAATAGATCTATACTAACAGCAAAATGAGAGAAACAGGAAAATGGAAACCACAGAAGAAATAAGGCCTCTAAACACAACAAGAAACATGCAAATGTGAACACACAGAGACTGGCAGTGTACACACAGCCTGCACTGGTTTGAGCCTGCTGGGGCTAGGTTTATGAGTAGTACTAGTGAACACAAATTCACATTCCTAACCCAGATTTTATCTCAAATTGACAACTATTCACAAATGAAAAGTCAGTTATCTCCAGCATAGTCTCTGGTTATACAAATTGTTCTAAAGATCAGTTTCTAGGCCCCAGAGTAGATGGTCAACACAGAAAACTAAATGGTGTTTGTTGTTTTAGCTTTTTTCTAACCCCTCATTAGAACACCAAAATATTGTTAATAGTTTTTGCTCTTTTGAAAGGCCCACCACCATGCCCAGAAATAGATCACACATGGAGGCTTATTCTTACTTGTGACTACCCTGTCTAAGCTTGGCTTGTCACTAGCCAGCTTTGCTTAACTTTTCTCTGTGCTTTTACTGTTCTCTTAATTCTGTAAATCTTACTCTTACTCTGTGATTTGTTTTGTGGCTGGGAGACTAGCCCCTAGCTTTCTCCTATCCTTGTTTTCTTGCTTCTTCTTCTCCTTCTCCTTCTCCTTCTCCTTCTCCTTCTCCTTCTCCTTCTCCTTCTCCTTCTCCTTCTCCTTCTCCTTCTCCTTCTCCTTCTCCTTCTTCTTCTTCTTCTTCTTCTTCTTCTTCTTCTTCTTCTTCTTCTTCTCAGGATTTCTCCTATTTATTCTCTCTACTTGCCAGCCAGTCAGTTCTTTATTAGACCATTAAGTGTTTTATACAGACAAAGAATCACAGCTCTACAGAATAAAATAAATGCAACATAAAGGAATGTAAGACATTTTGCATTAGCAAAACAAATATTTCACAGCATAAAGTAACACACCTTAAAATAATATTCTACAGTAAGTATTTTTATAGAGTTTATTAGTTTGTTTGTTTGGTTTTTGTCCTATAAAATTTTATGTGGGTATTTTTTTTTCTTACATTATAGTTTTTTTTAAATATATTGTGCTTTCTGATTTTGTGGGTTTGGGGATCTCTGTGTTTTTCAGTCTGTGTCTTTGCATCTAAATGTGTTTTTTGTATTTTTTCTTTGGCTCTTTGTTTTTTCTGTTTTTTAAAATTTCTTATTCATGTTTATTTACTTTTACTTGATTTTTTTTAGATGCTTTTCATTTTTAATGATATAAAAAATGTGGATTTAGTTGAGTGGAGAGGTAGAAAAGACCAGGGAGAATTTTGGCAAGCAGAGTCATAATCATAATACTATGATTACAAAAAAATTCTAAATAAATGAGTTCCATGGTGACATAAAGCTGTAGTTCATAATTTTCTTTTAATGTAATCTGAAATTAACTAAGTCCATTCATGATGATTCTTGAAATCAGCTCTCAGAATTGTATAAATTTCCTCTAAAATTGTTAATGTTACATTATTAGCTAAATTGTTTATATTCTCTATGAAACTACTAGATATCATTTATAAATCTTAAAAGATCTGTTGGTGCTTATCATCCCCATAGGACACATTATTCCTCCGAAGCTACTTTAATGTTGAATTAAATATATATATATATATATATATATATATATATATATATATATATACACACACACACACACACACACACAGAAATAGAAACAGAAACTTTTATAACATTTCAGTCATGATAAGTAAGTTCATGGCATCTATAGATGACATCCATCCTGCTGAACCATCTGAACTATAAATGTTTGTTTTACATTTATTTACTTGTGTGATTATGTGTATGTACATGTGGTTTCACACATACACAGTGAAACCCTGAAAGTCAGAAGGGAACTACTAAGGCTCAGTTGGCTCTTGGCCCATGAATAGATGTGGGAAATTGGGAACGCACTTTAATCACTGAGGGAGTTGTTTTGATGACATAGCTGTGATTTTTAGTGGTATTTTTTCATAATTTTATTTTACTGATAAAGAAAATAAGGCAGAGAGGTGACATGGAATTATAAAAGACGAATCAGAAAAACATTTGAATGCATTGGGTATAAAAATTGTTATTCTTGGAATTTATTGTATGAAACCTTCATTAGACTGGTAAAAATCATAACATTGTATAAAGACTACAATAAAAATCTCAAGACATTAATGTTTCTAACGTGATAGATTTTATGAAAACTTTCAGAAACTTTATTACAGTTAAGAAAATATCTCAATTTTTAGCTATTTTCCCAAATAAGTATCTGGATTATATAATAATCTATCACATAACAAATAGTATCATATATTAGAGAAATTTGGAAGCATAAAAATTTAAGATTACATCTAAACTATGTTTAATTATAGTAGCTGAATTTGGAAAGTAGCAATTATATAATTTATAGAGAGTAAAATAAAATTATAACTCAGGCCTACTTGTTACCAATGATTTATATTTTACATTAGCAAGTGTTTACTGTTGTCATTTTTTTTGTCTCCATAGATTTGATACCAGCAGTCTGGCCTAAAAGCCAGGCCTGCCAAGCAGTACACATAGATGTTACTATCAGATGCCTGTTATGTGTCTCTGCATCTTGGAATGTAGAAAATGATCATATTTAAACTTCTTCTAATATCTTTGTGTTCCTGTTTTTCAGTAGTGATATCTGGTGAGCACTGGGAAGCATACTGCTTCCTGTTGATCACCATCCATGGACAAAAACTTTTAATTTTGTGATACAAAGCAATGTTTACACTGTTTAGTGTCAACATATGTCAAGTGTTTTCTTTCATCTTTAATTTGAAATTTGTTTAGTATACAGGTACATAAAAATAAAACTTAGCTTCACAATAAATGATTATGAAGTATAGTCTAAGGATATTCAACTATTAAAGTAATCTTATCATTTCATTTAGTGTATATCATGTCAAGAACAAATAATATCATAAGATGACTAACAGATACAAACATGAAAATGTAGCAATGCTTGAGAATGACAAAGAGTGCTTTATTTTGCCCATTTTATTGCCAGATACTAAGACTACAGAAAAATGATATTGAAAAACTTGCAATGTGTTCACCTAAAGGGCCATGTGACTGAACTATGAGATGAAGCCTTCTCTGACATCACAGGTGCAAGTGGAACTCTCACTTAATACTCCCTGTGGTTTGTAGGAAGTAGTAAGAGTAACCACTGAGCACTCATTTTTGTCTACTAAGAGAAGAATAACATACTATGTCAATTTTAATGTTGATGAGAACTAAATAAAAATATACTAAATACTCATAATAAAAAATAATTAAATTTCAGTTTGGAAACTATGTTTTTATGTTAATGATTGTGAGTTAACTTGATATTTCAATATTCATTTCTATGTTCTTTAAATTAAAAGAACAGGGGTTATTAATTAAGAAAAAAGATTTCTCAAGAATTGCCACATTTATTTATTTAGATCTCTAATAAAAATACAGTGCACTAATCATTGACTGTCCTTCCTAAATTATCAAATGAATGATTGAACAAGCCAATGAATAAGTATAAAACCAGTGAGTATATAACTGAAGACAAACAATGTTCAAAGCTTAGTCTTAAGATAGTATCTTCAACAAATTGTGTTTGTATGCCTAGATGGCAGTATGTAGAAAAAGGCAAATAGATACAAGCCTATCACCCTACACAAAGCTCAAATCAAAGTGGATCAAAGACCTCAAAATAAACCCAGCCACATTGAACTTGATAGAAAAGAAATTGAGAAATACCCTCCAACGCACTGGCACAGGAGACCACTTCCTGAATATAATACTAGTAGCACAGGCCTAAAGAACAACAATCAGTCAGTGAGATCTCCTGAAACTGAGAAGTTTCTATAAGGCAAAGTTCACAGTCATTAAAACAAAATGACAGCCCAAAGAATAGAAAAATATTTTCACAACCCTACATGTGATAGAGGACTAATCTCTAAAGTATATAGAGAACTCAAGAAACTAGAGTCCAGAACTCTGAATAGCCCCATCAAAAAATGGGGTTCAGAACTAGAAAGGGAGTTCTCAGCAGAATTACAAATCGTTGAAAGAGACTTAAAAATGCTCATCATCTTTAGCCATCAGAGAAATGCAAATCAAAACAGCTTTGAGATACCACCTTACAGCTGTCACAATGGCTAAGATTAAAAACACAGAGGATAGCCTATGCTGGAGAGGATGCAGAGCAAGGGGAACACTCCTCCATTGTTGGTGTGTGTGTAAACTTGTTCAGTCACTCTGAAATGCAATATGGAGGTTTCTCAGAAAACTGGGAATCACTCTCCCCAAGGATCCAGCAAAACCACCATTGGGCATATACCCTAAAGACATACATTCACACACCAATAGCTCAACTATGTTCATAGCAACATTATTTGTTTTTTTTTAATAGAATTTTCTTTTTTTCTTCTTTATTTTGTATTTAACAAAAAAAGCAGTAACATGAATTTAAAATGAGGAAAAGTTAACAATAACTATCAACAGGATAAGAATCATAAGCATGGCTTATCAAAGATGGTAAGGCAAATAAGATTGCTACACATATATTTACTATGTGTTCAGCTTTCCCTCTGAATTTTTTTTCCCATCCCTGTATATCCTCATTGAAGGTCCCTTCCCCCTCCCACCACATCTTGACATTTCTCTTCTCTGCAACTCCCCATCCATTCGCTGGGCAGGGGGCAGACAGACCTATGGCCCCACTGACCCAATAATGCTTGGATCAGTCTCCACTCCTGGTCAAATCCAGTTTTGTCCAACCTCCCTCAAGAATGAGTCTGGTATTCCTATAGTTGGAGTGGGGTTCGAAGGGTTAGTCTAGGGTGTTTCTGATCCCAAGCTGTTCAGTGGTTGTCGTTTGCCACTTGGGCATGTTTGGCTTTTTTTTTTTTTCTTGTTTGTTTGTTTAGAGACCACTAGTGAGTGAGTGAGTACATCCCCTGCTTATCTCTCTGAGATTGTGATACCTCGCTCAGGAGGATATTCTCAAAATCCATCCATTTCCCTGTGAATTTTAGGATATCATTTTTTCTTACTGCTGAGTAGTATTCCATTGTGTAGATGTACCACAGTTTGTTAATCCATTCTTCAGTTGAGGGACATCTAGGTTGTTTCCAGGTTTTGGCTATTACAAATAATGCTGCTATGAACATAGTTGAGCTAATACCTTTGGAGTGTGAATGTGCCTCTTTAGGGTATACACCCAGAAGTGGTATAGCTGGGTCCTTGGGGAGATTGATTCTCAATTTTCTGAGAAACCTCCATATTGCATTCCAGAGTGGCTGAACAAGCTTACAATCCCAAAAACAATGGAGGAGTGTTCCCCTTGCTCTGCATCCTCTCCAACATAGGCTGTCATCTGTGCCTTTTATCTTAGCCAATCTAACAGGTGTTAGGTGGTATCTCAAAGTTGTTTTGATTTGCATTTCTCTGATGACTAAAGATGAAGAGCACTTTTTCAGGTGCCTTTCAGCCATTTGTAGTTCCTCTGCTGAAAATTCCCTTTTTAGATCTGAACCCCATTGTTTGATTGGGTTATTCAGGGTTTTGGGCTCTAAATTCTTGAGTTCTTTATATATCTTAGAGATCAGTCCTCTGTCACTTGTAGGGTTGGTGAAAATCTTTTCCCATTCTGTAGGCTGGCGTTTTGTCCTATTGACAGTTTCCTTGGCTTTACAGAAGATTCTTAGTTTCAGGAGATCCCACTTATTGATTGTTGTTCTTAGTGTCTGTGCCACTGGTGTTACATTTAGGAAGTGGTCGCCTGTGCCAATTTGTAGAAGTGTATTTCCCACTTTCTTTTCTATCAAGTTTAAAGTGGTTGGGTCTGTGTTGAGATCTTTGATCCACTTGGATTTGAGTTTTGTGCAGGGTGGCAGGCTCAGATCTATTTGCATTTTTCTGCACACTTCCATGCAGCTATGCCAACACCATTAGTTAAATATACTATTTTGTTTCCATTGAATGTTTTGGGCCTCTTTGTCAAAGATCAGGTGTTCACAGGTTTTTGGGTTAATGTCTGGGTCCTCAATTCTATTCCATTGGTCCACAAGTCTGTTTTTATGCCAGTACCAGGCTGTTTTTATTACTGTAGCTCTATAGTATAGCTTGAAGTCAGGGATGGTGATACCTCCTGAGGTTCTTCTGTTGAGTAAAATTATTTTGGCAATCCTGGCTTTCCTGTTATTCCAAATGAATTTGAGTATTGTTCTTTCAAGGTCCAAAAAATATTGTGTTGGGATTTTGATAGGCAGTGCATTTAATCTGTAGATTGCCTTTGGTAGAATTGCCATTTTTATTATGTTGATCCTACCAATCCAGGAACATGGGAGAACTTTCCATTTTCTGATATCCTCTTCAATTTCTTTCTTCAATGATTTAAAATTTTTGTCAAATAAGTCTGTTACTTCTTTGGTTATAGCTACTCCAAGGTATTTGATACTATTTGTAGCTAATATGAAGGGTAATGTTTCCCTTATTTCTTTTTCAGCTCTTCTCTCTTTAGTGTATAGAAGGGCTACTGATTTCTTTGAGTTTATTTTGTATCCTGCTACATTGCTGAAGGTGTTTATCAGCTGAAGCAGTTCCTTGGAAGAATTTTGTGGGTCACTTATGTATACAATCATATCATCTGCAAATAGAGATAGCTTCACTTCTTCTTTTCCAATTTGTATGCCCTTAATCTCTTTACGTTCCCTTATTGCTTTAGCTAAAACTTCGAGAACTATATTGAATAGATAAGGGGAGAGAGGACATCCTTGTCTAGTTCCTGACTTTAGTGGGATTTCTTTGAGTTTTTCTCCATTAAGTTTGATACTGGCTGTCGGCTTCTTGTAAATCGCCTTAATTATATTTAGGTATTCTCCCTTTATTCCTGATCTCTCCAGGG
>PVIH01005735.1:14231-106542 GCA_004025045.1 Sigmodon hispidus | reverse complement strand
AATTTTGTCAAAGGCTTTTTCTGCATCTAAGGATATGATCATGTGGTTTTGTTCCTTTAATTTGTTTATATGATAGATAACATTTACAGTTTTTCTATGTTAAACCAGCCCTGCATTTCTGGTATGAAGCCTACTTGGTCATGGTGGATGATATCTTTTATGCATTGTTGTATACGGTTAGCCAAAATTTTGTTGAGAATTTTCGCATCAATATTCATGAGGGAAATTGGTCTGTAATTCTCCTTCTTTGTTGTGTCTTTGAGTGGCTTGGGTATTAGGGTGATTGTGGCCTCATAAAAAGAATTTGGCAATATTCCTTCAGTTTTTACTGTGTGAAATAGTTTGAGGAGTAACAGTAGTAATTCTTCTTTGAATGTCTGGTAGAATTTGGCACTGAAGCCATCTGGACCAGGGCTTTTATTTTTGGGGTGGTTTTTAATAACAGTTTCAATTTCCTTAAGGGTTATAGGCCAGTTTAGGTCATTATTCTGATCTTCATTTAATTTTGGTAGATGGTACCTGTCCAGAAAGCTGTCCATTTCTTCTAGGTTTTCCATTTTTGTGGAATACGGATTTTCAAAATATGACCTGATAATTCTCTGTATTTCCTGGGGGTCTGTTGTTATGTCCCTCTTTTCATTTCTGATTTTGTTGATTTGGACACTCTCTCTCTGTTTTTTGACTAGTTTGGCTAAGGGCTTATCTATCTTGATAACTTTCTCAAAGAACCAACTCTTAGATTCGTTGATTCTTTGTATTGTTCTTTTTGTTTCAATTGTATTGATTTCAGCTCTAAGTTTGATTATTTCCAGCCGTCTATTCCTTCTAGGTGAGTTCACTTCTAATTGTTCTAAGGCTTTCAGCTGCGCTGTTAGGTCTCTATTGTGGGATTTCTCAAGGTTTTTCATATAGGCGTCTAGCGCTATGAATTTTCCTCTTAAGACTGCTTTCATTGTGTCCCACAAGTTTGGATACGTTGTAGATTCATTTTCATTGAATTCTAGGAAGACTTTGATTTCTTTCTTGATTTCTTCTTTGACCCAAAGATGGTTCAGCTGATTGATGTTTAGTTTCCATGAGTTGGTAGGCTTCCTTTGGGTGTTGATGTTGTTGACCTCTAACTTTAGGCCCTGGTGGTCCGATATGTTACAAGGAATTATTTCCATTTTTTTTGTATCTGCTGATATTTGCTTTATGACCAATTATGTCGTCAGTTTAGGAGAGAGTTCCATGAGGAGCTGAGAAATATGTATATTCCTTTTCCTTTGGGTGGACGATCTGTAGATATCTTTGAAATCCATTTGCATCATAACCTCATTTAGATCCTTATTTCTCTGTTGAAGCTCTGTCTGGTTGATCTATCCAGGGTTGAAAGTTTGGTATTGAAGTCTCCCACTATTAGGGTGTAAGAATTGATGTGGGATTTGAGCTTTAGCAGTGTTTCTTTTACATATGTAGGTGCCCCTATATTAGGAGCATAAATATTTAAGATTGAAATCTCCTCTTGACCAATTTTTCCTTTGATGAATAAGTAGTGACCATCTTGGTCCCTTTTTATTGCTTTTAGCTTAAAGTCTACTTTGTTAGATATTAGGATTGCAACCCCTGCTTGTTTCTTAGGACAATTTGACTGGAAAATCTTTTCCCAACCCTTTATTCTAAGCCTGTGTCTGTCTTTGCAGTTGAGGTGTGTTTCTTTAGGCAACAGAGGGATGGCTTCTGTTGTTGTATCCATCTTGTTAGTGTGTGACGTTTTATAGGAGAGTTGAGACCATTGATATTAAGGGAAATTAGTGACCATTGATTCATATTTCCTGCCATTTTTGGTGGCAACTTGTTTTTATTTCCTTTCTCTAGGGTATTCTTCTGTGGACTTATTCATTGTTTGTGATTTCTTGGGTGTATCTGAGGTCCTTAGGTTGGAGTTTTCCCTCAAATACTCTCTGTAGTGATGGGTTGGTAGATAGATATTCTTTAAGTCTGACTTTGTCCTGAAATACCTTGTTTACTCCATCTATGGTGATTGATAATTTTGCAGGGTATAGTATTCTAGTTTGGCAGCCATGCTGTTTTAGGGTCTGTATAACTTCTGACCAAGCCCTTCTAGCTTTCATCGTTTCCATTGAATAGTCAGGTGTTATTCTGATGGGTCTGCCTTTATATGTGAGTTGGTCCTTTTCTTTTGCAGCTCTTAAAATTTTTTCTTTGTTCTGTATGTTTT
Organism: Sigmodon hispidus; assembly: GCA_004025045.1. NCBI lineage: Eukaryota > Metazoa > Chordata > Mammalia > Rodentia > Cricetidae > Sigmodon > Sigmodon hispidus. The sequence goes on along the minus strand of PVIH01005735.1, from coordinate 104,321 downwards.
GTGGCTTGATTATGATGTGGCGTGCTGACTCTTTTTTGGGATCATATCTATTTTGTGTTCTGTAAGCTTCTTGTATCTTTATAGGCATTTCCTTCTTCAGGTTAGGGAAGTTTTCTTCTATGATTTTATTGAAAACATTATCTGTGCCTTTGAGCTGGTATTCTTCTCCTTCTTCTATTCCTATTATTCTCAGATTAGGTCTTTTCATGGTGTCCCAGATTTCCTGAACATTCTGAGTTATGGCTTTTTTAGTTTTACTATTTTCTTTGACTGATATATGTATTTGAGCTACTGAGTCTTCCACTTCAGAGATTCTATCTTCCATCTCTTGAACTCTGTTTGTTTTGCTTGTATCTGTGGTTCCAGCTTTTTTCTTCAGGCTTTCTATTTTCATCTTTGCCTCATTTTGTGCCTTTTTTATTGCTTCTATTTCAGCTTTTAGTTCCTGGCATGTTTCTTTCATAGATTTGTTTATCCCTTCCAATTTTTTGTTTGTATTTTCTTCTATTTCTTTAAGGGTTTTTTTCATATCTTCCTTGAGAGCTTCGATGATCATCAAAAAGTAATTTTCGTTTGCTTGCTTCTGTTTCCTCTTCATTGCTCAGTTCATGTCTTGTATTTGTAAGATCGCCACTCTCTTCTGGAGTTACCGTGTTGTCCTTTGTATTATTATGTAATTTTTTGCACTGACGTTTGCCCATGGCTTCAGTGGTTCACGATTAGATGGCTCCTGGTCAGTTGTGGCACTTGGGTTTGTTTGCCTCCTGTCCCCTCTCTGGTCAGGGTCTGAGTCTGTCCTTCAGAGACCCCTGCAGAAGTTGGCTCACTCAGTTCGATGTGGCAGTGGGTGGCCGTGCAACTTCCCTCAGCAGAGCTGTGGGTATGATGACCTGCAGAGTTTATCTGCTCCTGCTCCAGAGTGCACTGGGACTCAGCAGACAGCACTTGGTCCCTGGAGTGGAACCTGAGGCAACATTATTTGTAATAAGAAGAACCTGGAAACAACCTAGATGCCCATCAACTGAAGAATGAAATAACAAATTGTGGTATATCTACACAATGGAGTGTTACTCAGCAGTAAGAAAAAAAATGACATCCTAAAATTTGCAAGCAAATGGATAGATTTGGAGAATATCCTGCTGAGCAAGGTCTCACAAACCCAGAAGAATAAGCAGGGGATGTACTCACTCATTATTGGACTTTAAGCACAAAAATTCTTTTTTCATTGTAAGATGATGGGTAAATAAAGTGATTTAAATCACACATACACAAAATAAAACAAAACAAAACAAAACTTCTGGTTTGTCTGTAGAAGGATTGCTTAGCAGAAATTTGTGGTGGCCATAGTCCATTCCTAGGCATTAGCTGTGACCTACTTTGCTTTGTTTATCTGTAGCTGAGCCTAACTTGGCATGAGAAGATTTATATTTTGTTTTTTATGTTTCATGTATTTTACAGAAAAGAAATGTTTTATTACTGTATGTGTTTCTTTGTTATCTATTCTGAATGTTTTGTTTTTTTATATAAAGTTTGATATTGATTTTCAAAAAAAATAAAAAAGATTGCATTGGCCAATATAGAAAAAAAGGGTTAAAAATAACCCATAATACTTGTGTTACATGAGTAATGAAAATGACAGAATGTGATGTACTTGAATATGTGAAATAGCCAAAGCTAATTTTCACATTGTATATTTTCAGTATTATGTATTTTTATTACTTTTCTTTTTATTATGAATAATATCTCATTTTTTTATTTATGCATCCTCTTGTTCAAACTCTCTTCCCCCTCCCAGTCACTCTCTCTTCTCCTCATCTCCTTATCTCCTCCCCAGCAAGGGCAGGAGGTCCCAAGATCCCAAGGGTGCTTAGTTCAGAACCCACTCCTGGCAGATCCACTTTCCTCACCCCCACACCAAGACTGTGTCAGGTGGTCCTCTGAAAGGAATGAGCTCCAAGGTGCCGGTCCAAGGTGTTTCAGATCCTAAACTGTACAGAGGTTATGGTTTGCATCTTGGGAGTGCTTTATTTTTTGTTTAAATTCCAATAATGAGTGAGTATCTTTCCTGCTTATCTTTCTGGGTTTGTAATATTTTGCTCGGTAAAATATTTACCAAATCAATCCATTTGCATGCAAATTTTAGGATATCATTTTTTCTTACTGCTGAGTAGTGCTCCATTGTGTAGATGTACCACAGTTTGTTAATTCATTCTTCAGTTGGTGGGCATCCAGTTTTTTTCTAGGATCTTGCTATTAGGAATAATTCTGCTATGAACATAGTTGAGCTAATGCCTTTGGAATGCAAATGTGCATCTTTAGGGTATATGCACAGTAGTGGTATTGCTGGATTCTGGGGAGAAATTGAAATATTTATTTTTAATTTAAAATTTTATTTAAAAAATTAAAGATATTTTTACATAATATTTTTATCTATTCCTTTGTTGTCTAAATATTCATTCATATTAAATGTCAGCTCATCTGCTGAAGAGGTGTCTCAGTGGTTAAAAATACTGGCTACTTTCTTGGAAGACACAAGTTTAAATTCCAGGACCCATATGGCAGCTCACCAATGCCTGTTAATCTAACTCCAGGGCATTTAATACCCTCACAGATACATGTAGGCAAAACACCAATGCACTTAAAATAAAAATAAATATTCTTTTAAAAAGTAAACTCAAAGAAATCCTTCATTCCAAAATAAACATAAAGATGACCACTACAACATTGTCATGAAGATTGCTTTGCAGATAATTCTGATTTAATAACCAAGTATGGTGTGCCTTAGCAGATGTTAGTGAATGGATAATATATTTCAGGTCTTACCTAAATTAGTACTTTTAGCATGTTAAAGAAAAGTCAAGTTGGTAAATAATCCTCTCTTGAAAATCATCCAATAACATAGGTTATGGTACATGTAAATCATCACAAAAAGGCATTTTCTTAAGACAAACATCCCAAGACAACCTAGGAATCATTACTGACTTCAAACTTACAAAACAGCCATGAGAATTATACTGTAGGTAAAACAAATAAAACAAATTGCAGGACTAAACTTCTAAGGGCTGGTGACATCATTCAGTGTTAGTCTACCTGCCTTAATTGTGTGAGTCACTGAGCCAGCAGTACAGTTCACTACAAAACAATAGCAAACACACTTCCCATAAAGATTCATGATACGGGACTACTCAAGCATACAATTCAAAAGAGAGTTCAGGGGCAAAAGAGAGATCCTGGACATCTTCAAAAATATAGCCATTTGTTTTTGCATCTTGCAACACATGAAAAACCTTAAAGACCACATTTCTTAACAAACAAGTAAATAAAGTAAAAATCATAAGCCTTTAAACGTTTATTGGAGTCATCTTAAATAAAGGTTTACATGAAAAACCCAGGTTCCTAATTTTTATATTTTGTGTATGCTCTCACAAAATAAGCTTGCCTGAAGATGATAAGAGAAACTCAACTACTTGCTGGCCATAGATGCCATGTAGTGTTGGCACATATCCCTAATTACAGTGCTTGTGGTCTCATGCCTTTGCTTCCAGTACTTGGGGTGCACATTCAACTTTTATCTCAGCACTAGGAAAACTGAGACTGCAAGTGATATGGCTGGGCAAAGAGAAGACTATAAGGCAGGAGGGGACAGGAGTTCAGTACTTGAGGTACTGGTAAGAAGTTGTTATTGGCTGTTCTTCTGCTTCTCTGATCTTTAAGCACTTACCCCAATGTCTGGCACTCGATTTTTCTCAAGACCAATTAGAATTTGTATTGCACTTGATTCATTAAATTCATTTTTGTCTTTTTATATAAAATTTTTAGTAGAAAATATTTGAGAATGACTTTTGTCAGCTTGCATCTTCTAACAGTCTCCCTTTTCAAAGGTATTTATTACCCCCCTTCTGTTTAGAATACAAACAAATGAGTTTCTAAATATTCTCTATCCTCTTACAGTACAGTATAGGAAAAGATAGTTCTGGGAAATTGGGAAAGCCTAAGATATACTTTGGTAGTGAAATGTATAAGTAAAATGTTTATATTTGTTACCTCATTTGCAGAGAGTAAACCACTTTAGTACCCTGTGGCATTCCTGTTACATTTGAACTTGTTGAAAAAGCTTTAATATTGGAAAATAAAGGACACACATAGTTAGACATTGTGATTTATAGCATAGAGACTTCCTTTACCTTGAGTGTTTTTCATTCTTGTCTTCAAAAAGAGTCTCAGTTAAGCAACCTGACTGACAGCAGCAAACAAATACAAAAGACCCTAAAAGCTCTTTGGCGTATTGTTGTCTTTGTGTGTTGAAGAGCAACATTCCATTTCTTAACTTTAAGACTATGTGTTTATTCCAGTCTACTTTATGGAATTAAGTTCTCCTAAACCGACTGTGAGATAATCTTGAATGATGAGTTAATCAAGTAATGTTCAGCTAAATTTCCTGCCTTCTGTCAATAGTAATTACCTTAAGCCTGAAACAGAGTCCTACACAGATATAAATAAAGGCATGTGCATGTCAACATCAGTTGTTTGTGTCAATGTGCTCTCCTTTTTCTACCCTGAGAGACTGGAATCAGAGCATTCTGGTGTACTTCTTGGCATCCTGGGATTTATAACTCAGGACCCATTGTGTTAAGTATTTTGTCATCCTATGCAGACACATTTAGCTCACCACAGATGTAGGTATATGTCAATAGGTAGAAACAAGAAGAGCTGTTTTACTCATTTTCAAAATCAAAGGAAAATTTTCAAAAGCAGTCATTTGCGTGTCATAGAATTGTGTTGTTAAGATAGTTGAGATATTATATTTTATTGGACATTTTCCCACTTCTTTTTTTAATAGAAGCTTAAAAGATGTCAATTTGTATATAAAGTGCTTTGAGAATAAATATGATTGTCCTTAGTGCTTATATACACAGACAGGTGTAGTTTACATTCTCATCAAAAAAATCTCTTTGCAACATATGAATAGAAAACTACAATCAATCAGTGTTCAGAGTTTAATTCAAAAGGATACATCCACAGTGCAACTCTTATTCTTAATGCTTAGTGATCATTGCTGGAGATTGGGTAGAATAATTTTAAGCACCAGAGGAATAGATTTTTGTGAGACTGTGTCATAGATAGGAGATCATTATATCTACCTGCAAACAGCTATTAACCAAAGGATGAATAAAAAATAAATTGCCATGGCACATATGCTTATATATTAATACAAATGCAAAATTAATCTATATGTTTGATTGAGATAATATGTATATTGCTACAAAGTTGACCATGGTACAGATGTTTGTATATTGATACAAATAAAAAATTAATCTATATGTTTGATTAAGATAATATATATATTGCTACAAAGTTGACATGATACAAATGTTTATATATTAATACAAATTAAAAACTAATCTATATATTTAATTGAGATAATATATAGTGATACAAAGTTAAATATATAATTGCCCTATCTTGTACATGTATCTACCTCTGTTTAAAATATTTTACACATTATTGTATATTAAGCATATTGTCATTTCCATAATATAATTTCTACCTCTAATTATTTATGCTAGTCATAATATTTGTTATAATATATACACAAGTTGTTTTATATAGCTCTGTTTTAATATTTTATACAATGATATATAGTTAAGATACTATTGCCATTTGATACTAAATATATATCTTAGTTAATATTCATAAGATTGTCATATTTAAAATTATTATATAAGAATTTTACACTCATTCTTAAAATGCCTATTCTTACAATATAAACTTTACTTTCTTGGTTAACAAAAATTACAAATTATGGCTACTCAGATTTGCCACCTAACAGTCAAAATACTCAGGCTTTTCAAAAGCATGTTAAAATACACCAGATAGATATGCGTCTTCAATCACTTCATAGACTGAGAAACTATGACATTCAAGATTTTGTTATCTAAAATTTGGCCTTGAGAGACACAACAACTCCTAATATCACTGTTCCTTTCCCGAGGTGGTGTTGAACATCACAGACATCTTACAAAAAGATTACCTTATTTGACAAATAATGGCCTGATGGGCAAAAGACTATACTTGCCCCGACTGCTGTCAGCTTGTACACTGTCCAATATAGACAAACAAAATAAAAGACAGAGATTGCCAAAGCCTGCATAAACAAGATAAGACAGTCTTTCCCAAAAATACCTCACTTCTATAGAGACATGTCAAACATCCTAGGCCAATAGCCAAAAAAATAAATACTCCAACTGTACAAAAAATAATAGATGACTGTCCATATAGTTAACTGTCATTTTCCTCTCCTAAATCTTAAAAGTTACTCTCTCATGTTTCCGACCTTCAAATAATATATTTTCCTTCTCAAGTCTTGATAGTATTAAAGACTAAATAATTAAAGCTGTTATTGCTTCACATCTCAACAAAAACATTCCAATATTAATTAATTATTATATAGTTTTATACTTAGTTTAAAACTTTCTCATTTAGACAAAAGGGAGAGATGTAGCAGGAAATCAGAAGCTACTCAGGTAAACTCTAATGATGTCAAAAAATCAGAGCCAGACAAGGCTTAGTCAACTAAAAAAAAAAAAAAAAAGCCCAAGATAAAGAGAGAGCCCAACCCCTTTTAGACCTGTAGCATGGTTAAGAAAGACTGCTCAGTGTCACTCTCCTGCACGCTGCTTCTCGCTTTTCCCCTCTAAATACCCTTTATATCGTAAGTGTCTTTAAAATAATAAACATTACCCAAATATATAAATATAGCGGCCTAATAATTCCTCAATAAGACACTTATAAATTGTGGCCTTATATTGTCCCCAGAGGAATTCTTTCAGATACTTCAAATATTCATTTAAGAAATGGACACTTAGGGAGAATGTAGCATTTATGCAAGGAAACAATAGGTGAAAAAGCACATTGAATAATACATTCACTTGCAAGGACCTCAATGAAGGATATTATGGGCTTCTAGTACTATGGAGAAACAAATGCAATATCTCTATATTTCAGCAGCTCTAGGAATCTTACTAAATTTCAGTTTTGAAGAATTTGCTGAGTGGGGCTTGACACAGAACACCATGAAATTAGCAACCAATGCAAGTTAAAAGATAAAACTATACATCATCATTGATCAGTAGATTGAATGCTCAGTTGTAACCTAGGAGAGCCCTATGTTCCTCAAAAAACAAAATATTTGTTTTGTATTAACTATGATATTTTATTTAAATATACAATTTGATCTAAATTTGTTTCAGGTTTCTGAAGGGAAAAATTAAGTTGAAAAATAACTTTCAAGCAGATCAAGAACATGACCTTCGCTTAATTCTTCATGAGGCAAATTTTTTTTTACACACAAGGATTAAAAAAAATACCTATCTTTTTCCATTCTGTAGGCTGTGTTTTATCTTATTGACTGTGTCCTTGGCCTTAGAGAAGCTTCTCAGTTTCAGGAGGTCCCACTTATTGATTATTGCTCTTATGTCTGCGCTACTGGTGTTATATTTAAAAAGTGGACACCTGAGCCAATGAATTGGAGGGTATTTCAAGTTTAGGGTATCTGGGTTGATGTTGAGGTCTTTGATCCACTTGGATTTGAGTTTTGTGCAGGGTGATAGATTTGGATCTATTTGCATTTTTCTACAAACTGCCATCCAATTATGCCAACAACATTTGTTGAAAATGCTCTTTTTTCCATTGAATGTTTTTGGCCTCTTTGTGTAAGATCAGGTGTTCATAGATATGTGGTTAAGGGCAGCGTCTTAAATTTGATCTCATTGATCCACAAGTCTGGTTTTTGCCAGTACCAGGCTGTTTGTATTACTGTAGCTCTATAGTATAACTTGAAGTCAGGGATGGTGATGCCTCCCGAGGTTCTTTACTTAAGCAAAATTGTTTTGACTATCTTGGCTTTCCTGTTATTCCAAATGAAATTGAATGTTGTTCTTTTAAGGTCCTTTAAAAAATTGTGTTGGGATTTTGATGGGAATTGCATTGAATCTCTAGATTGCTTTTGGTAAGATTGCCATTTTTACTGTATTGATCCTACCCATCTAAGAAGAATTAAAAATGGTAGAAAGACACTTAAAAATGTGTTCAACATCTTTTACTATTAGCCATCAGAGAAATGCAAATCAAAACAACTTTGAGGTACCACCTCATTCCTTTTAAAATGGCTAAAATTAAAAACACAGATGACAACCTATGCTGGAGAGGATGTGGAACAAGGGGACCACTCCTCCATTGGTGGTGGTAATGTGAACTTGTTTAGCTACTCTGAAATGTAGTATAGTAGTTTCTCAGAAAACTGGGAATCAGTCTCCCCAAAGATTCAACAATACTATTTTTGAACATGAACCTTAAAGTCAAACATTCATAGCCCAAAAGTGTTAGTTCAACTGTATTCATAGCAGCATTATCCAAAATAGCAAAAACCTGGAAACAGCCTGGATGTCCTTCAACTGAAGAAGGAATTAAGAAACTGTGCTACATCCACACAATGAAGTACTACTCAGCAGTAAGAAAAAAAATAATATCCTAAAATTCACAGGCAAATGGATGGAATTGAAGAACATCCTTCTGAGCAATGTATCACAAATTCAGAAAGATAAGAAGAAGATATATTCACTCATTAGTGGACTTGAAAAAAAATAAAGGAAACCCACCCAAGCTGCAAATCAGAACCACTGATCAGCTTGGGATCTGAAAAATATATTTAATGTAGTCTTCTGCTGTTCATTTGATATCAACATTATTCATTCTACACAATGGCATTGTTACATTTTTCTTTTTTCTTGTCACTCTATTTTGCTTTATTTTATTTAGAACATAGTCTTTTTGTAAAAAATAAAAAATAAAAAAATGAGATTAGTTCAAAAGTAGTTTCAGATATTCATGTTGAAGCAAATTATTTCAAAGCCAGAATTCAGGTAGTGATGGTTCCTTTTGTTGCTCATCTGCTTTTCTGACTTATTCTCTCAGTGTCTAACATCAGCACATAGAAATTCTAATTTTTAGAATCCTAGGACCTGAGCAGGTTTCTCAATGAGTCACATTACTTGTTGCTTCTATGTGAGGATCTGACTTCAGGTCCTTAGAAAACATTTGTTTTAATAGATTGGTGTGCCATATGAACTTGTAATCATAATAGTGTGAGATAGTCAGACTTTGGATGGATTTCTGGGTCTTTTTATGTAGTCAGTCTAACTTTCAAAAGTAGTATGCTACATATTCACTAAGAGTGCCTGTCTCTAACAACCTCATAGCCATATTAACTAAAATATTGAATGAGTATCAACATTAAAAATTTCTTCAGGACATCATTGTACCTTTCATTACTACTCTACCTCTCTAAATGTAGCTGTTTTTCATATGGATTCCAGGAAGTTTTTTATATAGAACTTTTTGCTGGCAAAACATCATGAGCTAAGAGCACAGGTGCACATATAAACACACAAATACCTACACAAACACAGTATATATTATCAGGAAAAAACCCTCAAGCTGAGACACAACAATTTTTTTCTGTCTTTCATCTTATCTATAAACAGAAAAAGGTGTGAGCTATAATTTCTTTTGCAATGTTACAATATTTGGTGATAAGAAATAGCTCTATATACACTCCTTGCTTAAAGGAATAACATCATGAAATTCATGAGAAGGGACAGCAGTTATTTGAAATGATCCCAATTGTTTTATGACATTTTTGACAACAAATGAGTGAAAGATAAGTAATTGCATTTAATTTTGTGAGAGTCTTCCACGGATGTAACCACACTGAATTTAATGTACTCACCTTGAGAACACAGCATTCTTACCAAGTCAATGATACACAGGATACTATGTGCAAATTCAGTGAGTTCCTCAAATCTTCCTATTTGCTGTGTATATGCATATGCTCGTACACACACACACACACACACACACACACACACACACACACACACTGAAGCGCACACACATTTATAAAGTTGTGGCATGGACATGACTTGAAATTCATGTAGAAACCAACAAACAATTTTGTGAAGTTGGTTCTCTGCTTTCACTTTTTGTTTTTGTTTTTAAATTTGTTAATTCTTTTTATTATTGTCTATTTATTTTTAGAAAATAAAATCTTTTTTATGTATCCCTTTGCTCTCTCTCCCTTTCCCTTTCCAATTCCTCCATGTCTGGCTACAGTCTCCATCCCCTTCTCCAAAAGGACAAGAAGTCCCAAGGTGGATCAACTCAGCATCCACTCCAGGCAGGTCCAATTTCCTCATCATATTGTGATGTCTGGGTTAGTGTTCCTCAAAGGAGAGTGGGCTCTGAAGTGCCAGTCCACAAATAGAAACACTGATCTGGTCCCTCCCCTTGAGGCTCTACATACTGCCCATGTCAGTGGACATCTGCCTATCCTTGAAGGGCCTAATTGTTTTTGTTGAAGGTTCCTCAGTGGCTGTTTTAGTTGAGTGAGCTCTCCAGAGCTCCATCTAGTTATCATAGAGGGAGTTTTTTTCATAAGCCCAATCTCTTTGCTCATATAGACTCTCCTCCCCAGCTCTCAGCTGGACTAGGAGCTCAGCCCAGTGCTCAACCATGTGTCTCTGCCTCAACCTCTATATATTGTTGGATATAAGTTCTGTGATGCCACTTGTGTTGTCTATTCATTTGATTATAGGGGAAGTCTTGTCTAGGCAACACCTTCACTGTTAGTTGAAGACCTAGGCATTTCACTTTTATGTAAGAACCAGGAATTGAACTCACTTCAGAAGGCTTGTGTGGCAAGTGCTCACATCTGCTGAGGCTATTATCAGTTTATGCATGAAACAAGCAATAGGCACAAATGAAAATAAAACAAGATGTGAAATGTATAAGACAAAGTACAGTGAAATAACAAGTGTACAGTTTTCTCGCTGACCCCATGACATCAAGAGGAATGACTTTCTTGGTTCTCAAGTGTAATGAGACAAAAAATACATTTTATCTTATTCACTGGGTTACCTGATACAGTGTGACTAAACTTCTACCAGAAAACAGGTTCCTATCTCTGACGTAACAAGCTCCTTTTATAATTTATAATTATCATTTGGCTACCTCCAAAAAATCCAAGAGATGGAATATAAAAAGTAACTTCTAGAGGACAAAGTTGAATTATTATCCACATCTCATTTGCATTACAGTTGTCACAATAAGCTACCCTAACCTGGATAGATTCACCGACAAAAAATAGTTATTTCTTCTAACTCTGGAAAGGAGACTGACATCTAAGATTAAAGTGAAAAAGATTGTTTCTTTCCTCCAATACTTTCTTTCTGCCTTACTGTGTACCCATCTCACTTTAATTTTACATAACTCTTTTTCTGTGATTGAACATAAGTGGCCTGCCTACATGTTCTTCTATCTCTCTATCTCTTTAATAAAAAGGCACTGAAGTAAGATAAACACTTCCCTAATTTCATCATCTATTAAAACTTCTCCAAATAGTCTTATAATCTGTAGTACTGTGGGGTCATTTAATTTTTTAAACATAAAAAATAGAAAAGACTTAATTTCCCCCATATTATTGCTTGAACTCTGCAGTAAAGCCTAAAGTATTTTTCATGTTCATTGATAAATATAATTTTAAAATGCATTTAATATTAAATTAGCATGTATTATTTACAGAATGACAAATAAATGTCATTATTGACAGAATGACAAAATCCCTCATTTTCCACATATATTAAAAAGAACTATGTATGTGTATACTGCACATATATGCATATGGGTACATGTCCCAATCAATATCTTAGTTTCATTGTCTTTTTTTTTAACACAGAGACTGAAATGGGCATTAGACCATGAAACAAACAAACAAACAAAACAATAAGATTGAACCATGATTGTTTTTGGTTTTCTCTGTGTTTGTGAATTTCTTATATAATTAAAGTATAGTGAAATAAATTCTTAACATAATTGTATGGGAAACTGTCAAAGTAAAGCCTAACATGCTTTATCAAGAATTCCCAGGCAGTTCTTATATTCAGGAACAGTTGACCAACATGCTAGAAACAGTAAAATTTCATTGTTTGTTAGTTTTGGTTTTGGTTTTTTTGGTGTGTGTGTGTGTGTGTTTTCATAAATCTGGATTTATTTTGGTAGTTTTGTTTCTGTTTTTGTTTTCTTGCTGTTTAGCTTTGTTGAGTTTTTTAGCAGATTCACCAAAAAAGAAAGACAGTAAGAAATAATCAAAATCAGAGCTGAAATCAATAGAATTGAAATAAAAATAATGATACAAAGAAACAGAGAGATGGTTCTTTGAGAAAGTCAACAAGATAGACAATCCCTTATTTAAACTAAAGAAGAGAGAGAGAGAATATAAAAATTAACAAAATAATAAAAGAAAGGGAACATAACATCAGACATCTAGGACATCCAGAGAATCATTAGGTCTTACTTCAAAAATTTGTACCCCAGAAAATTGGAAAACCTAAGTGAAATGAACAGATTTTGTGATAGGTACAACCTATCAAAATTAAATTAAGACCAAATAAGCAACTTAAATAGACCTATATTCCATAATACACTAGAGGCAGATATTAAAATTTTCCCAATCCAAAAGAAAAAAAAAATCCAGAGCCAGATGGTTTGAGCACAGAATTCAACCAGAATTTCAAAGAAGAAGTAATACCAATACTCCTAAAATTGTTCCATGCAATAGAAACAGAAGGAACATTGCCAAACTTTTTTTTATGATGCTAGTCACCCTGATATCTAAATCCCATAAAGACACAACAAAGTAAGAGAATTACAAACCAATCTCCCACATAAACACTGATTAAAAAATACTCTATAAAAAATGATAAATCAAACTCAGGAACATATATATATATATATATATATATATATATATATATATATATGTTTATAATCCACCATGATCAAGTTAACTTCATTCCAGAGATGCAAAAATGGTTCATCATACAAAAATCTGTCAATATCATCTACCATATAAACAACCTGAAAGGAAAAAATTTGCATAATCATCTCATTAGATACAGAAAAAAAAAACTTTTTCAGTCTTTAACCATCAGATAAATCAAAACAAAACAACTTTGTGAAACCACCTTACATCTGTCAGAAGAGTTAATATTAAAAACACAGATCATAGCCTATGCTGGAGAGGATGAGGAGCAAGGGGAACACTCTTCCATCGTTGGTTGGAGTGTAAACTTGTTGAGCCACTCCAGAATGTAGTATGGCAGTTTCTTAGAAAACTAGGAATCACTCACCCCAATGATCTAGCAATACCACTTTTAGGCATATACTCTAAAGATGTACAGTTATACCCCCAAAGCACTAGCCCAACTATGTTCATAGGAGCATTATCTGTAATAGCAAGAACCTGGAAACAACCTAGATGCCCCTCAACCGAAGAATGGATTAACAAACTGTGGTACATCTACACAATGGAGTACTACTCAGCAGTAAGAAAAAATGATATCCTAAAATTTGTAGGCAAATGGATGGACTTGGAGAATATCCTCCTTAGCAAGAGATCACAAACCCAGAAAGAGAAGCAGGGGATTTATTCACTCATTAGTGGACTTAAAATAAAAAGATGTCATTGTATACAAGTGTTCAAGGCTAGAACATAGCTAAATGACACAGTGCTTCACTTCTGCATTGATGGCCTCTGGCAGGGGTGTGTGTGAGGAAGGACTCGTTTTCTTTAAGGGGCTGGCCACAGGGAGTTTAATTATGCTCCAGTAACTAAATGAACAGCATGAATGGGCTCTTTTTTGTAAATGGGGTGATTATAAGTGTGGGTATGAAACTGAGAGAACTAATAACTGAGTTTGATGAAGTACATGATATAAAATCAACAAATAATAAATAAAAATATTTAAAAACTCCAACACTCCTCTATAATAAAGATCTTGAATCATACCTAAACATAACATTTATTTATCTACCTTTATAAACAAGAGAGAATGTAGGTAAGTACCTACAACTTAAACTATGGACCTAATGTTGCAGTTATGCTTCATTGCTGCTCTTACAGAATGATTTGATTTATGCATTAAATATATATATATATATATATATATATGTGTGTGTGTGTGTGTGTGTGTGTGTGTGTGTGTAGTATGAATTTAACAGCTTGGGAACTACAACAGTGTGTCAATTTCACTAGACTTCCTCAAAGATACCAAAATCTAATGAGCATGATATATACATAATGTATTTAAATGCCAATCCAAGAAAACTTTCTGAGACTTCAGAGCAATCACAATCTGGGTAGCACCTGGCAGAATGAAGCCCAAAACAAAGTTCTATGGTAGTCCTTCTGGGTAGAATCCAGTATTATCAAGTTAAATATATTTTACATACCTGAAAGTTCCTAGAATGTTGACAAGTAATTAAAGAAAGGGTAATAATAGATGAATAGGCAAAGATATTTTATTTCAATAAATCTTCCAAAAGCCTTACCTTGAACTGCTGTTATTTAAGTTTCTGTGTTTTTTATTAAATTTGTTTTGCTGAGAGCATAGCAATTTGTTTTTATTTTAAAACAACAATAATAAAAAGCAGCCCCTTATTAAAACAAAACATCCATCAGAAGTTTGTGTTTATTTGTCAATATTATCTTACTTACTGTTTTGGTTTTCCATAGTTGTTGAGGGTTTTTAACAAAATTTGTTCTATTCATATCATCACAGTTAACAATATTATTTATTATCAAGTTTTTTGCTCACATGTTTGTTGTTTATTATCATCTTTGATGATTTATTAGTACATGACTCTTAATGTCCTTATTGCATGCTACATTTCTGTATAGCAAAACATGAGAACTATCATAGCTCCTATTTTAGAAAATCAAATATTAAAAGCATTTAAGTAGGATGTTCAACATCGATTTATTTTATGTCTGGCATTTCTTTCACATTTTCTTTCTTCTCTGTATTCAGAAAGGAAGTCAGAAATGCAACAGTAATTCATTATGCTACTATCTATGTGCATGAACAATAGTTCAAATAGGAGGAATCAAAATTCTGTGATATTTATATCTGAATTTATAAATGTGGAGTTTCAAATATGAGAAAAAAGATTCATGATTTTTAATAGATCTTCCAGGCTAATTATCTACAGATATGATGTGGGCCTGTGTGTCCATATAAGCCAAACAAGAAATTCACATTTTTATTAATCACTATTGAGTACTGAGTAGTTCATTTGTGCTTGGCTATGCAAGTATCTTACAACTGTAGCTTTATTGACTTATGTGGAGCAGTGCAGAAACAATATGGTGAGGTGATGTGTCATAAATCTGACTAGACATGCAAAGTTGTGTTTGCATATAATATACAGAGAAAGCATCACATTTCAAATGCAGGAATTATTTTGGGCAAAGGACCTTGAATAAGAATATGCAAGGATAGAAAAATGTGACTTCTTTATTCATAAAAAAGCTATAATAAAAATAAAAAAGAGCAGACACTTAAAGAGCATGAATGGCAACACAGACTACTATACTCAAGAAAACTCAATAGCACAGAAGGCATAAACAAGATATTATATGACAAAATCAGATTTAAACAATATGTATCAAAAAATCTAGCCCCACAGAAAATACTAGAAAGAAAACTTTAACCTAAGGAAGTTAGATGCATTCTTAGGAACACAAGCAATAGATAAATTCACAGGAAGATATCACAAAGAAAGAAACACCCCCCACATACTCACAAAAAAAAATAGAAGGAATTAACAATTACTGGTTAATAACATCTCAGTATCAATTGACTCATTCACCAATAAAAATAAACTAATGGATAAATTAATGAATACAAAAAGAGGATTAATTCTTTTGCTTCATATGAGAAACACATCTCAACTTTAAAGACAGAGTAAAGGGTTAAGAAAATATTTTCCAATCAAATGGACCTAAGAATCAAGTAAGCTGATAAACAAAATATACTTCAAACTACAATTAGTCATAAGAGATGGAGAAGGACATATCATACTTATCAAAAAATTCATTAATATGAAATCTCTATTTTTGAATTTCAATGCCACAAAAGCAAGAACACTCAAATTTGTAAAACAAGCATTGCTAAAGCTTAAATCCCACATTAGACCTCACAGATTAATAGTAGATGACTTTAACATCCCACTCTGACCAATGATTATGTCTGCCAGTCAGAAACTTAAAAGAGAAACAAGTGTAATTACAGGCATTATGACACAAATGGACTTAGGTATTTGCAGAACATTTCACCTAAATGCAAAAGGATAAACCTTTTACTCCGCACCTCATAGACCTTCTCTAAAAATTAGTACATACTTGGTAATAAAGCAAATAATAATAGGTACAACAAATTGAAATAACCCTTTGTAATCTATCAGAGCACAGTGGCCTAAAGTTAAAGTTCAGTAACAACACAAACTCCAAACAGCCTACACATTCATGGAAACTGAATAACTCTCAACTAAACCACCACTGGGTAAAAGCAAAAATAAAGACAAAAATTAAAGAATTCCTAAAACTTAATGAAAATAAATCCACAAAATACCCAAATTAATGGGACACAATAAAAGCAGTGCTAAGAGGAAAGTTCTTAGCAGTAAATTGTCTCCAAAAAGAATTTAGAGAACTCTCTGTCTCTCTCTCACACACACACACTGTAACAGCACTGCTGAAATTTCTAGGAAAAAAAGCAAACTCACCCATAATGAGTAGATAACAAGAAATAATTAAATTCAGAGTTGAAATCAATAAAGCTAACACAAAGAGAATAATTTAAAATGATCAATGAAACAAAAAGTTGGTTCTTTGAGATAAGAACAAGATAGACAAGCCCTTATCCAACATAACCAAAAATCAGGGAAAGAATAGACAATTTAATAAAATGAGAAATAAAAGATAGTACATAACAACAGACACAGAGGAAATATAAAAAATCATTAGGTCATACTGCAAGAAGCAATACTCCAAAAAATTGGAAAAGTTAAAAGAAGTAGAAAATTTTCTGGATAGGTACTGTTTATCAAAATTAAATCAAGATCAGATAAATGATCTTTCCCTCCTTTTTCTCCTAAGAAAGTAGAAGCAATTATTAAAGTCACCTAACCAAAGTAAAGCCTAGTGTCAAATTGTTTCAGCACAGAATTCTACTAGAATTTCATGAAAGAAGTAATACTAATACTCCTCAAATTTTTCACACAATAGAAACAGAAGGAGTATAGCCAAGATTTTTTTATGAGCTTATAATCCCCCTGGTCCCCAAACCAGACAGACACAACAAAGAAAGAGAATTTCAGATCCATTTTCCTCATAAACACTGATGAAAAAATATCCAATAAAATACTGGCAATCAGAATCAAAGAACTCATCAAAAATATCATCGACCATGACAAAGATATTTTATACTAGAGATGTATGAATAGTTCAACATATTAAAATCTGCCAATGTCATGCACTATATAAAAAACTTAAAAAAAAGGAATATGATCTTCTCACTAGATTCTGAAAAGCCTTTCACAAAATTAAACACACCTTCATTATAAAGTTCTTGGAGAGATCAGGGATATAGGAAGCACACCATATGTAGGAAAGGCAATATATAGCAAGCTGCAGTCGATATCAAACTAAATGGAAAGAAACTGAAAGAGGTCCCACCAGAATCAGGAGCAATGCGAAGCTTCCCAATCTGCTCATATATATTCCATATAGTACTCAAAGTTCTAGCAAGAGTGATATGACAACAAAAGGAAATTAAGAAAATACAAATTGCCAAAAGAGGAGCAAAAGTTTTGCTGTAGGTAGATGATATGATAGTGTATATAACTGACCCCAAAAATTTTCCCAGGAAACCCCTACAACCAATAAAAAATTCAGCATTGTGACAAGATAAAAGACTTACCTTAAAAATTTATATTCTTAGCCGGTTCTGGGACAGGGTGCTGTCTGCAGAGCGTGTCTCAGGGCACTCTGTAGCAGGCAGAGATAAACTCTGCCTGCCACGGTCCCCCCCAGCTGCTGCTGAGGGAATTTGCACAGCTTCTCACCTCCAACTGAGGGAACAGATAAGGACAGGGGACCCTGAAGGACAGAGTCAGACTCTGCCCAGAGGTGAGGAGGGGTTAGCAGGCCCGAGTGCCTGCATCCCTGCCAGGGAGAGTTGAGCTCCCTTTGGTTTCGGTTCCAGACCTGGGACCAGGTGCTGTCTGCAGAGCGTGTCCCAGCACACTCCATAGCAGGCAGAGATAAACTCTGACTGCCATGGTTCCCCCAGCTGCTGCTGAGGGAGTTTGCATGGCTGACACCCCGCCTCCAAATGGTCAAACAGAGAAAGATTGAAGACTTGAAATTCAGTCCACTGCACAGTGCAGAATTAGTGATAGAGCAGACATTTTCCTCAGAGGTGACAGGAGGCACATAAACCCAAGTGCCACAGCTGACCAGGAGCCACCTAATCATGAACCACTGAAGCCATGGGCAGACGCCAGTACAAAAACTTACATAATAATATAAAGGACAACAATGTAATTCCAAGACAAAGTGGCAATCCTACAAATACAAGACCTGAACTGAGCAATGAAAAGGAAACAGAAGGAAGCAACACCAAAAATTACTTTATGATGACCATTGAAGCTCTCAAAGAAGAAATGAAAAATAGCCTTAAAGAAATAGAAGAAAATACAAACAAAAAATTGGAAGAGGTGAACAAATCTACGAAAGAAACATGCCAAGAACTAAAAGCTGAAATAGAAGCAATAAAAAAAGGCACAAAATGAGGCAAAGTTTGAAATAGAAAATCTGAAGAAAAAAGCTGGAACCACAGATACCAGCAAAACAAATAGAGTTCAAGAGATGGAAGATAGAATCTCTGAAGTGGAAGACTCAGTAGCTCAAATAGATATATCAGTCAAAGAAAATAGTAAAACTAAAAAAGCCATAACTCAAAATGTTCAGGAAATCTGGGACACCATGAAAAGACCTAATTTGAGAATAATAGGAATAGAGGAAGGGGAAGAATACCAGCTCAAAGGCACAGATAATGTATTCAATAAAATCATAGAAGAATACTTCCCTAACCTGAAGAAGGAAATGCCTATAAAGATACAAGAAGCTTACAGAGCACCAAATAGATATGACCCCCCAAAAAAGTCAGCGCGCCACATTATAATCAAGCCCTAAAACATACAGAACAAAGAAAAAATTTTAAGAGCTACAAAAGAAAAGGACCAACTTACATGTAAAGGCAGACCCATCAGAATAATGCCTGACTATTCAATGGAAATGATGAAAGCTAGAAGGGCTTGGTCAGAAGTTATACAGATGTTTTGGGGTACAAATGTGCATCGTTAGGGTATATACCCAATAGTAGTATTGCTGGATGCTTGAGGAGAATGATTTCCTGTATTCTGAGAAACCTCCACACTGTATTCCAGAATTGCTAAACAAGTTAACACTCCCACTAACAATGGAGGAGTATTCCCCTTGCTCTACATCCTCTCCAGCATAGGCTGTCATCTGTGACTTTTATCTTAGCCAATCTGACAGGTGTAAGGTGGTATCTCAAAGCTGTTTTGATTTGCATTTCTCTGATGGTTAAAGATATTGAGCATTTTTTCAAGTGTGTTTCAGCCATTTGTTATTTGGGGGATTTTTTTAATTTTTATTATGAATAAAGTCATATTTTTTATCCATGTATCCTCTTGTTCATTTGTAATTCTTCTGCTAAGAATTCTCTTTTTAGTTCTGAATACCATTTTTAATTGGGATTTGGGGCTTAGGGTTAATTAGGGTTTGGGGCTCTAGTTTCTTGAGTTCTCCATATATTTTAGAGATCAGTCCTCTGTCACTTGTAGGGTTTGTGAAAATCTTTTCCCATTCTATAGACTCGCAGGCAAATGAATGAATTTGGTGAATATCCTCCTGAATGAGGTCTCACAAACCCAGAAGGAATTGCAGGGGATGTACTCACTCATTAGTGGACTTCAAGCAAAAACATTCTTGTTTCATTGAAACATGATGGGTGAATAAAGTGATTTAAAACACAGACACACAAACACACACACACACACACACACACACACACACACACAAACCTTCTGTTTTGTCTGCACAAGGGTTGCTTAGCTGAAATTTGTGGTGGCCATAGCACATCCGTGGGCATTAGCTGTGACCTGTGGTGCTTTCTTAATCTGTAACTGAGCCTAACATGACTTAAGGAGCTTTAGATTTTACTTTTTATGTATTTTAGAGAAAAGAGAAGTTTTATTACTGTATTTTCCCTTTTTTTTTTTAGTTATCCTTGATGTTTTGCTTTTTTATATATAAAGATTGATATTGATTTTCAAAATACAATAAAAACTAACAAAAAATCATTTTTCCTACATGTTCATAAAGCATTTTAGTTGCTTTGTTCTCTACCTTTTCTTTTAGGTCCATCTGCATCTACCATATTTTTCTACTCTTATCCCTTTCTGAGATTCTTTACTTTGTATTTATTTATTTGTGTATGTGTCACCCATTTTGTTTAATTCAGCCAATCTGTGTTATCATTGGATAGGAAGAATTCATGAATCCTTGTGGAGTCACCACTAGGTACATAAATAAAGGCACTGACTCTGCATTTTCCTGTATCTGTGACAAGAAAATAATTTGGCAGAGAGTCATGAAAATCCCTTAATATTTGCTCCATTTATGCACTGTTCCTAATTTATCCAGAAAGAGGTTAAATTTTAAAAATGGGTAATTTGATAAAAATGTCTACATAACAAAATATTATGCTTTACCACACAATTGGTAACAATAATTTGAACCAAAATTTGCAAAGAGAACAGAAGAAGTTTTTGAAATATCACTCAGTATCTTCATATGCACATACACTTATTCCAAACATGTAATTAAGAGCAAAAGAAAATCTGTTTATAAATAAAACAGAATTATATAGAGAAAAATGTCTAGTTTTAATCACATCATGTGACTTCCTCTAATAGTCAATCATTGTATGTTATATTGTAGAAAATATAAATTTATTGTAATGTTCTGAAATAAAAGATTGAAATTCTTTAATATAAGATTCTATAACATTGGAAATTTTAAACAATAAACTGAAAAAATCTTTAGGAAAAGTTACATAATCTTCTGGTATGTTCTTGAATTATATGTAAAACCTAATTTTTTTCCAGAAAATTTAAATTAGTTTTCTTAAGATTTTGGGGAATTTTACCAATCATTTACTTATCTTTAGATTCTGAAATTTCTTTCTGATCCTTAGGAATATCCTTTAGATATCCTAGTTTTCTTTTTTCTTTCTCTCTCTCTCTCTTTTTTTTTATTTGGTGATTTTACATCATACACCCCATCAAACACAGTTATCAATCCTTTCAGTTTCATACCTACTTTTACGATCTCCGTATTTAGAAAAAAGCCCATTCATTCTGTTCGTTTATCTACTGGGGCATAAACACCCTGTGGCCATCTCCTTAAATAAAATGAGACCTTCTTCAATCACACCCCTGCCAGAGGCCATAGATGCAGAATTGAAGCATTGTGTCATTTAACTATGTTCTAGCCTTGAGCTCTTGTATAGAATGACATTTTTTTTAAAGTCCAGTAATGAGTGAGTACATCCTTTGCTTCTCTTTCTGAGCTTGTGATACCTCACTCAGGAGGATATTTTCTAAACCCGTCCATTTGCCTGCATATTTTAGAATATCATTTTTTCTTATTGCTGAGTAGTACTCCATTGTATAGATGTAACACAGTTTGTTAATCCATTCCTCAGTTGAGGGGCATCTATGTTGTTTCCACATTCTTGCTATTATGAATAATGCTGCTATGAACAGAGTTGAGGTAATGATTTTGGGGTGTGAATGTGTGCCTTCAGAATATATACCTAAAAGTGGTATGCTGGATCCTTGGGGAGATTGATTCCCAGTTTTCTGAGAAACTGCCTGTTCCTCTGGATGAGCTTTCTAAAAAATAAACAGTTCTATTTATAAAAATGTCTTAAAAGTAATGATAGATACACAAAAGTTGTTTAAGTTCAATTTGTTTCAAACTTTTAAAGGTTTTTTCTTTTGTTGTTGTTTGTGGTTTATTTTTCTTCTGTCTTGTTTTAGATGAGAATGTCCTCCCTAAGGAGGTATGTGAACACTTGGTGTTGTTGGAGGAAGAGTGATACTTTAAATTCCATTAAATGAGAGTTTAAAGACTCATACATTTTGAGTACACTTTCCCTCTGCTTGTCACTCAAGATCTCAAACCTTATCTTCCTTTTTTTTTGCATTATAGCTAGCCTCTAATTCTCTGGAATGCAAATGAAAATAAATTCTTTTATAGGTTGGCAGAGCTAAGATGTTTTATCACAGCAATAGAAAGCATATGTTTTCAAAAACATTAAAAGCTCTATGAACCTGTGGAATTTTTTCTTCTGACAGTGTGATAAAGGAAACCTGATGACTATAATTTTGTTTACTCTGGAAACAAATGAAGTGCTAAATATATACTCATACACATCAAACCTGTTGTCTATTTGCCGTGTTCTATGTTACAGTTTGTTCCTGTATTTCTAAAAATATTCTAAAACCAAAAGCTTCAGTTTACCCTATGTTTTCATAACTCTTAGAGGCTTCATCATTTATATCAATGGTAAATTTGAATTACTATGCATCAATTTTAACTAATTACATAAGAGGTGCAGAAAATATTTAGTGAAAATTTATAATAGGAAAAGGTCTTTCTATAATGAAATGAAAAATCTTTAGAGGAAGCAATCTCCATTTATCTCTTTGATTATATGTATAGCATTTCAGGAAATGTCATTTAGTTCTCTTATTTATTTTTCATATGTTTTGGCAAGAAGTTTCTGTTAACATTCTTATTAACCAAGTTTAGAATTTACTTAGGAGTGCTCTTATATTTGACTTCTGATTCTTAGTATTACTAAGAGTGTTCAAGTTGCCTCTGTGTGTGTATATATTTTAGTCAAAATTTCAGAATTATTTAATGTAAATCACCTCTCCCCTCTCTGTCTCTGAAGTGAGCAATACTTGGTGATCCAGAAATGAACAATAAAAGATTCTTTAGCTGAGAATCACTGCAATTTTTGCATGTTTTTTAAGACTATTGTCATCTTGTAAAAAATATACCATTTTTCAACAGTTGTGGATTAATTGAAGGTAAGTAATTTCTACTGGTTATTTGGATTATACTTGATTAACTATTTCAAAAATAAGAGCTAAGATTGAACACTAAAATACCATTGGTTTGGGATATAAGTTTTATTCATTGGTTCATGTAATATTAATTATGATATATTTAAAATAGAGATAATTATAACTATTTTCAAAGACTAAAAGAAAAGGGTGAAGTTTAAACCTGGAATCTCTCTCTTGAGAAGCCCACACCCATGTTTTCTTATTTTGTCTTGAATACATTTTTTCTTTTAATTCTATGCTTAAAAACTCTGATTCAAAATTCGTTAATCTCTTTCTTAACAGTAGCTGGGATATTATTAGGATATAACATTTAGAATATCTCTTCAGGATGAAAGCAAGTATCTGTAAAGTATGAAGAGTTAGTATAGGTTTATATAAGAAATTTAAAAATATCTTAATGATAACTCAATAAAATGCTAAAGAACCTAGCCTTAGACATTTTCCATGAGAAGAGACACAAATTATCACTAAATAAATGAGGAAAAGTGCTATGAATTTGAAAAATAGCAAAGAGGAATATACGGTAGAGCTTTGAATTAAAAACGAGAAGAGCAAATTAATGTAATTATTGTATAGTCTTAAAATAAAAAAAAAATAATCTTTAAAAGAAAAAGAAAACATCATTTAAAAGTACCAAAATATTTAGGGAAAGTGTTATGATCATATTTGATCTGATATAATTTGTGCTTTATCCATGGTCCCTGGTGGATGACTACATTAAGTAGGAGGCATGATGAAAGGCAGGACATTTAGGCACAGTCTACATAGAAAGATTTTATTATTATAAAAATATAGAAAGAAAGAGAGAGAAGAAAGAGAAAAATAAAGAAGAAAGAATAGAAAAAGTAGGGGGAGAGGGAAGGAGTTAAGAGCGTGCTCCCAGGAGAAAGGAAACAAAGAGGAGGGGTCCTGCAGTGGAAGTTCTTCTCAAATGGAGTTTGATATCAGAACTCCAGGTGGCATTCATAGGCTAGAACAGAATCCTAAGAGAAAGAAATGGTAAGCATTACTACTCAGAAATATATATATATATTCAGATATATATATCAATGTTTTTATATACATCATTTAAAAGTGTATTTCATTCATTCCATTTCATTCCAGTAAAAATAGTCATTATCAAAAAGATAACTATGTTCTGACATGTATTCGGAGAAAAGTAATTTTGCATATAAGTAGTTGGAATTTAATGTAATATAATCTTTGTTAAAAACACTAAATGATTTTTTTTAAATTAGAAGTGGAACTCCCATATAATACACTAACTTTTGTGTTGGACATATACCAAAGCAAATAATATATCAGAGATATAGCTCATATTTATTTCAACACTATATAACAACCAAGAATTTCAAACAGCTAGTGTTTATTAACTGAAAATTTGTCTATTGGATGTATTGTATGGAGTGTTATTCAGACATTAAAAAGAGATAAAAGATTATAAATGGATGGATATAGGAATTTCTTTCCGGTTTTGGTGATTTTTGTTTGTTTTTATTTTACATACCAACCACAGTTCCCTCTCCCTCCTCTCCTCCTGCCCCCTCCCCTTCCATGTCACCCCCCACTTCCCATCCATTCCTTAGAGATGTTAAGACCTCCCAGGGAGAGTCAACAAAGTCTGACAAAGCAAATTGAGGCAGAGCCAAGACCCTTCTTCTTCCTGCATCAAGGCCAAGCAAGGTTCCTAGAGAATGAATTGAGTACAAAAAGACAAGAACTTAATTAACTCACTCATATGTAAATTCAGAAATGTTAATTTTACAGAAGTTGATATGTCAATGATGGTTTCTATTGTTTAGGGAGTGTGAGGAGTAGAACACTGGTTGGGGAAAGGCTGTGAGTAGGTACTTGGTCATATTTAAGGAGGAAAAAAAAATGGTGTTATCCTGCACAGTGAAGAGTATAAATAATTTTCAAAAATGTAGAAAAAGAAGATCCATACTTAAAATTGGAAGGAGAGGCATGAGAAATATTTAAAAGAAGGAAGTAGGGAAGCTAGATGGAAGGGAGGGGAAAGAAAAGTGATATTGTTCTGTTCAATAAAAGACATTTTTAAAATCTATTTAAAAAGGATTTTGATTGTTATTCCCTCACAAATGACAAATATTCAAAGGGAAAGATGTTTTATCTTGATTTGAGCATTATGAAACATGTACTGAAGAATCACATTGTGATGTTTGCTTTGTATATTTTAATGCATCTTTTAAAATAATAATAACAAATAAAATGAAATAATCTAACAATATTTAGAATTTATTTTTTTCTCTCCTTGAATACTCAAGAAATAGAGACAATTACATTGAACTTCTATCTCTTTCAGGAATAAGTATCCTCATTTCAAAAAGGACTTTTATTCTCTATTTCCTGCTTTCAGAAACATGAGAGATCAACTTTCAGGCTGCAAGCTTTTTGACTTATGCACATGTTCACATATATTATAGCTTGACTTAATGCTCCCTAGAATACAGTACAAGAAGCATTTCGGATTGGCACTATTAGTAGGAAGTTGGCTTTATGAAGGGCCTGTGAGTAGTAGAAAAATGTGTGTACACATTTACTACCTTTAGGGAAATTCTCAGGGAGACATATCAAGTACTCATAGTGTTTCATCAATACATAGATCTCATGGCCCTCAAAAGCTAGGAATTGCAGAAAGAACGTGAAAGCAGTGTAATGTAAAATACAGCAAAAAGCTTTGACAGATCTCATTTTTTCCAGGTAAACTTCATGAAATAGAAAAACCTGGGACAGAAAACCTTCTGTGTTAGATCAATTGGTCTAGACAATAAGATATAATATATAATTATATATTTAAAACATAATATTTTATTACCTTTTTAGATATTCACATATGAATGTTTATACATATAATCTATATGCATATATAGATTATTGTAATCATTGAACTCCTCTCATTTTTATTCTTTACCTTAACAGTTTCAAGTCTTATTTGAAATAAAAATACAAAGCATTTTTCTGTTTTCTTCTCTCCATACACTCTTGTGTTTGGATATTGGCCCCTGGAATATTGTTGACCAATCAGGGCCATGCATTTACACTGAATATTTATTCTCTAGAAGTCATTAACTGCAATAGGTTCTCAGTCAGAATTTTTAGATTATGAAATTTCCCCACCACTGCTAGCAATTTGATTGACTTGATTTTGTACAGGTTCTTCATAGGCAACCACAATTGCTATGAATTTATAAGTTTCATATGTAAACATATGAATTTGTGTTCATACCCATAAGACTATGATGTAAAACATAGCCTTATGGGTATGACATAAGTTTGTATCATACCCATAAGACTGTATTTTACATCAGCTTTCTCAGAGATCTAGTTCTAATAATTTTTCCCTTCTGTTATTGTCCATGAGCCTTGGAGAAAAATATAATATAGGTGTTTCAATTGTTGTATTGCACTTCTAATTGTGATATAGGTGTCCCAATGCAGCTGAGAATGACACAGGTACTTCCTCTATGCATCAGTTATGAATTTCTGTGTTAACTACTGTTGACCAAAGAAACTTCTTTGATAAATTCAGAAAGTTATAATCTCTGAATGTAACAAGTTAATTTAGAAAGCACTTCAATAATATATAAATTTTTAATAAAATAATATTAATAAATTCATCCCTGGAAACTGTGAGCTCACCAATCATGGACATCTGAAAATTTTACAATACCCAGCATGTGTTTTATTCTGTAGAGCTGGTCTTAAATTCCAATCAGAAAGTGTTTGGTTATACTTATACATTCATGCCAGTATTACAAAGATGTGAATATTTTGTCAATCTGGTCATTATTGTAGCTCCCAGTGTTCACATCTTTGTAACACTGTTGGTATTTTGAGGAGTTTTATTTATTTTATTTCTCAGCCACCTACATTATAGTGGAATTCAGTATCACCCTGACCTGAGGGCATGTCCTGTGGGCCAGCACAGATTTGGGGTTCTCCAATGAACTTAAAAGCTGTAGCCTTAAGGCATGGCCATAAAACACCTTAAGACTTTTCAACATTTGGAAAAGGCTCTCTCTTTCTCTACCTCCTGGAAGAAATCTCAGATCTGGATGAGTGACATTTTTCTGCATATATATAAAGTGGCTTGAACAAATATTGATCCTAATAGTATATCTCCTTATGTTAAGATCAGGTTTATTAACTGAGACACATATGCTCTCAGTTTGTCTGAGCTAAAAATTAGGCATTTCTATATTCTGTATCCAGTTTTTGTCCAACAAAAACAATCATAAAATAATAGATCTTTATTATTTATTTAAATGCTATTGCTCCTTGTATAATTGTTTTCATTTACTCTTACATCCAGTTTTATCCTTTGGATTCAACTGTCTTATACGTTAATTCAGAAACTTAGTTGTGTTTAATAGATGGAGGAAACTTTTTCTGCATCAAAATGCATGAGACTTTGTCAATGACAATCTGGTTCTATTCATGCTAGCACCCCTTATTCCAAAGTCCTCCACTCAACATTCTAGTGGATGGTAATGTGAGGAAAATAGATCTGGACCTAATTCATAAAGAATGTCGTGGTGTTATATTGTATATTTAATAAAGTCAGCCTAGAATATCAGAAAACAGAATCACTCACAGTCAAGCCATGAAGATCAGAAAGTGTGACTTATGCTTTTAATCTCATCACAAGACATGACCAACTGGTGACCCAGCCCTTTTATCCCATCACTCAGGAGACAGAGATCTTTCTGTATTTTTTGTGAGTACAAGGTCAAACAGCCAAGCTCACACCCTTTAACCCCTACCTCTAGGATTCTGATACAGAGTTAAATCAGAAGTGAAATAGCTGGCAGGATATATATATATATAACAACGCAGAAATTCAGGTATTCTGTTGAAGCAACCAGTCCGCCTGAGGATCCTTGAAAATGGCACTTACCCTGTTTGGCCTGAGTAATTGGCTAGGTGAGAATTTACTCTGGTCTGTTTCCTCTCTCTGATATTCGAGCTTCCCCCAATTTCTTGCTCCAAAATTCATGCCATAGAATGTCATAAAGTTATAGGAAATGCATTTACAAAAAATATTCTCAGGTTGAAATTATAATTCAGAGAAAATATTCCAAGCAGAGGAAAATCATATTTCAATAGATTACTATATGAGATAAACTGAATAAAACTAAATATACTTCATCCAGAAGCTAAGAATTATACACTAATATCTCTAAAATACCAAGAGATTTCAAGCTTTAGATTTAGGGAACTTATCTTTGTAATTTTTCTTTTTATTTCCCAACCAGTATGGAATAAAAATTCAAACTCCACCTAATACAATTAGTATTCATCAAAAAAATAAGCATCCTACACTCCTTATTTGTAGGTATTGTGATTTCTCGCCCTTTTTAGTAAGTGAAAGTGAATCAAGTCATTAATGGATAGCATGAAATGAATAAGGAGAGCCTTGATCTTGTTGTTTTTTATTATTTTCATAATTTATATTAAACATTAACTACAATTTTAAAAAGATCAACATTTTATTTTTAAAAATCTATAAAAGAATATATACAACTAAATATAAGTGATGCTAGGAAACAGCATGATTGTTTTTGTTTATTGGGTAGGAGGATCCAAAGTGATAGATTAAGATCACTTTGTATTTGAGGAAAAGGCAGTGTTTGAGGAGTGGGAAAGTATTACTGGTCTTCATTGTAATTTGCAGACTATGGCAACAGACTATAGTATTTGCATGAGATTTGGTTCTTCACAACTAAATGTATGCTACAAGAGGTGAACAGATTAAAGTGAACAAATAAAGTCCTTTTATGGTGATTGGAACAATAAAATAAATGGCATGCATATTTTCTACATGGTAAATTGTCTCTCACAGTCATTGCTTTTAAGAGAGCTCACTAATTTAAAGAAGCTATGTAAAAAGTCATGTTAGAAACCACATAAAGATGAAAGACTACAGTAGCAATCATAGCTATGGTAGATATATCCTTTTTTTGGTGGCTGTTGTAGTTAATCCTTTATTATATGGGAGTTACTTCCTTTGTTAACTGACTTCAATTATTACTCAACACTGTGTTACAAGAATACCTTAGTTAACACAATAGGTCATTTTCAAACTTCAGTTAAGTAAATTTGCATATAATCAATTGCCCTATAATTCAAAGTAGGAAATGCCCCATTACTGTTTCATTTTACTCTATAAAGGACATCAATGGAATAAGTAGACAAATTAGGTTGACAAGATTATTTTAATTTTAAGAGGGAAATGAAACCATAAACTGGTAGTTTATATTTTCTGATCTTTCTATTTCACTGCTGATATATCTATAAGCTCATACATCCTTTAAAATTTTATCCCATGTTCTATCTACTATCTTTTATGCTCCAGATATTTATCTAGATGTTGATGCAAAAACAAACAGGATATAATTCTTCCTTGAAAGAATTTAACTAATAATGCCAGAATGAGAGGAAATAGGGTTTGTGTGGCATACATTATTAAAATATAAAGAAAACAACCATGAAGGTAAATTTTAGCTAAAAGGATGGCTTAGGCATTTTTGTCTTACAATAATCTTTATAAGTTTCTTATTCTTGGAGAAGAGTAAGAAAAGAGAAACAAAAAATCCATGTTGCCAACTTAAAGTTTTCTACAAAGGGAGTTTATCAAAATACACACCACACACAAAGAAGTTTCAATGATTGATGCCTCATCTTACTGATATTGATCATAGCCAAATTATTATTATCATATGAACATATACACACAAAATTAAATAATATAATAAAAAATTGACCACTATAAATGACAAACCATTTTTTCCTCATTTAAAAATATTATGAATATGGGTGTCTTACCTGTATATATAAAATAATATTCTAAGACAAGCACTCCAAATGAGGGTACTGTAACTGATGAGCCATCATTTTAGCCCCAGTGTTCTCATTCTTTATTATCTAATGTATAATAGAATGACAAGAATTCCCCCAAAATAACATTATGAAGACAAGGGGTATATAAAATGTGTTAACAAGTTTTGTGGTGAAGGACTAAATCATTACATTAAATATTAAAATTCAAAGTCAATAGTGTAACAAAAATTGCTACATTCTAACATATTTTCTTTTTATCTTTAATAAAATTTATAATAAAATTTTTCAAATAAAAACATGAAACCAAAATCAGATCATAATTCCAAACATATGAATAAACTTCTATATGGTAAGAATACCCATATTAAAGTTATAGATCTTCACATTCAATCATGTATAGGATACAAATTTGGCAGAATTGGAACTAGAAAAATGATTAACCCATATGTCCTTTATCATACCTTGTCTCCACCTGTCTCCTATCTTTTCTCACATCTTTTTGTATCTAGCTTTCATTAGTATATATTATACTATATCATATGTACATTTCTTTACATATTATTATGTATTGTTTAAAGAGCTAATGATTCTGCTATATTTATAACACAATAAATATTAGAGAGATATCAACCAGCAAGATGGGAACAGATGCAAAAATCTACATCCTAACATATGGTTAGGGGTAACATGATGGTGCTGGAGAAATGCCTCAGAGCAAGGGTAGGAAGGATTGTAGTTATCACAGGGGTTGAGTATGTTAGGAGATCAAGTCAATAGAATCAACTAAGCAGGGCTCATAGAAGCTCACAGAGACTGAACCAACAACTACAGCCTTTGTGGGTGTGTGCTAGGCCCTCTGCATACATGCCATATTTCTTTTCTTTAGCTTTGTGTTTTAATTGGATTCCTATCCATCAGAGTAAGGGTGTCTCTGGAGCTTTTGGCTGCTAGTGGAACCTTATTCTGGCTGTCAAGGCCATACTTGATATGAGGGCTTATGACTATTCTCATTGCATTTTGTTATGCCTATTTGGTTTATATCCCTGAAAAGCCTAAGGGGCAAAAGGGGAAATGTGGACCTGGACAAGAGGGGCAATGAACAGGACCGGATGTGTGGAAGCTAAGGTTAGGAAGTATTTATGAGAGAATAGTAATAAAAAAAAAAAGACCAAACCAAATTTCCTTCAAAATGCTTTCCATGATGCATTTTCAGAAATTAAAAATGTATATAGAGCAATTTCAATAGGAGAATTAAATTTGTTTTGTCTAATCAATTATGTTCAACTCCTATGGGAGCCCCCTATTTTCAGAAATGGAAACGGTTATATTCCATATCTCATAGTTAGACAAAAAGTAAGGTATTCTTCTTTGACATTGTAATTTGGTCTATTGCTTTAACTTATGATGAAATAAATGAAAGAAAAAAAAAACACTTTTATCTTTTACTCTCATTTTTGCTTTTTCTGTAAAATAACACACACACACACACACACACACACACACACACACACACAGATCTCTTCTTTTTATTCCAATCATATCCTCATATTTTCCTAATTGTGGACACCATAAAGCACATCACCTGCCTCATTGACATTTATGACAATGGAGTTTTAATGTCTTCCCCCATGCCTTATAAGACAAGGAAACATTTGCAAAGAAGTAATATAAAAATATAAGGAAGAATGTAAGAAAATTCAAAAACTGTGAGGCATTGGCTTTTTGTCATTTGGCAATAAACCCTACCATTTCTTATTAATGACACACTATTTTTAAAGTAGTTGTGGCACTTAAAATTATATTTTTAATACAAATTTTCATTACATATAAATATGAAATTTCATTATATATCTTTAGTAACTCAAAAATTGTTTACCCTGATGCTTTAACTTATTCAAATTGTGAAAGTAAAGAACAAAAAGGAAGTTTCCAAATGACACTGCTGCATACCTGATACTTTACTGTTTTTTTCAATGCTTTTTACATGATAGTGATTAATGATCCCTGACTTGTCTTTTATCAAGTTCTTTCAGTCTCTGTTTTAGAAGTGAAGTTTAACCTTTCTCCTCTAGATCAAGGGTATGGGGAGTCTTCAGGATAATGACAGACTACAAATGAGAGCTCATAGAGATAAAGATTTTGAAATTGTAATGTGTACAGACAGGACAAAAATAAACTCTTCTCAAATGCTTGTTCTCCAGTGTCCAGGATACTTAAAAGTAGCAATATAACTTTTAAATAAAAATTTATTTATTCAAATACGGTAATAAACCAGCAATTTATGAATGTAAATAAATGTAAAAATTTTGAGCTGTATTCACAGATACCAGGTTGTGTTTCAATTATTAGGGTAGTAAAAGAATACTCAGTGGTCTCCTGCCGGGAGGAGATAAAGTGATGTGGAGAAGAGAGTGTGACTGGAAGGGGCTGGAAGGGGAAGGGAGTTTGAACAAGGGTATACATGGCTGAAAAATATGACTTTATTCATAATACAGAAGAATACTCAAAAATTTGTATCTGATTTAAAGAAAAGTAAAAACATAAAAGTGGAACAGTATTTTGTATAAACATAGAGGCTCTGTCTAGGAAGACTAGTTAGTTGCTCATGAAAAGAATTTTAAGTTGTATAATATCATTCTTCTCTGGATGTCTGGATGTGCCAGAATTCTCCACTTTTCTTCATGTATCTTTAGCAAACCTTTGATAATCCTGCCAATCCTCCTTGTGCTGATTCTTACAATACATTCTCTATCTAACCCACAAGACCCAGAAAGTAATCCTCACCAATGTATCTCTCTCTCTCTCTGTCTCTGTCACTCTGTCTCTCCCTGTCTGTCTCTCTCTTTGTCTCTTTCTTTCTCTCTCTGTGTGTGTGTATTTATCAGAATTAACTTAAAAATATTTGCAATTTACAGAATTAAAATATTTATGAAAAAATAACACAAATGATGGTTCATCAGGGTTGTCGACTAGATTTATAGATGCCTAGAAAATTGGCAAAGCAACCCCAGGTGAGTATATGATGGAATTTATACAGAAAACTGACAGTGATTTGGAAAAAGAAGTTTTACATATAAACAAAAGTGACATCATTCTCAAGGCTGGGATCCTGGTGTAATGGAAATAAAAGGCTAATAAAATACATTTTACCCTACATATGGAGACCAGACTCTACTATGCTTTCACCTATACATGTTAAGAATCCATTGAACATATACTTGCATAAAGGTAGTTTGAGGCTTTCACACTTACTTTTCTTTCTTATTCTGATGCATTTGCCCCTTTATATTATGTTACTATGGTTTCTTTAGTTCTCCAGACTATGGAGAGTCATCATAGAATCATATTGTCTATAACTTTATACACCTATAGAAGAAATTTTTATTTATAATCATGTATATTTTCCATTGAATAACAGTGAGTAATGCAAAAGCTGAGTTTGTCAGTCAAATTAAAAAGCACAGCAGAAGAAATAAGAATCTCAATGAAGATGACCATTGAGAGATAGACATGACTATTAAGAGATAGAAAATGGGGCAGTCTGCATAACCTCTGGTTTCTGTAGCATAAAAACTAATACTCTGGTTTGGACAGAAGGCAAGTCTCCACATGATTGTTCTTCATAACACAAGAAGGCTCTAATTGGTTCAAATACCTCAACTTAATCCACCAAAGTAGAAAAAACATGGACTGACTCTATTTGTCTGGATTTTAAATAACTTCATTTGGTTTGGAATCTTGTCATAGAAAATCACAGCATTCAAGTTCAAAGCCAAGCCAAGTAATTTCTATTTTTAATTAACCTATTATATATAAACTCTCCTTTTCTCCTTACTGAGTCTGTAGAATAACCAGGGTTCTTTTCTTATTTTTCATTATCTGGTTTGTAATCTAATCTGATATTCAGTATACCACCTAAACAACAAAAGCCTTAATAGCTTAATATAATAATAAGCTCTTATTAAAACCCCCAGGTTTTTCCCACAAGTTTGAAAATTTCCTTTTCCTTTTATCTCAGACTCTCACTTGTCTCTGCTGTGTTACTGTGCACCATTAGAGCATTATTTGGAAGCAGTGTTTTACTCTTGTAGGACTTTATACTGTTGGGGTTTTAAGTGTCATGTGGTCTCTCACTTTGCCCTTTATAGTCCATGATCGTTGTCTTCTCTAAGAAATCCCAACTTTGAACTCAATGTCAACAAGTTCTTTGGAAGATTAAACACCATATCTTCACACTGGCAGTGGATTTGTACAAATATTTGGATTTTATCACACAAATAAAATGCAAAAGTAGAAACTGCAAATGCCTTGGTCTGGGGACAACTTTATTTTCTCACTTAGTTATAACCCTCAAGAAGTTCAGTGTAACTTGGCTGATGTTGAGGTCTTTGATTCACTTGCTTTGCGTTTTGTGCAGGGTGATAGGTTTGGATCTATTTGCATTTTTCTACACACTACCATCCAGTTATGCTAACACAATTTGTTGAAGATACTTTCTTTTTTCCATTGAATATTTTTGGATTCTTTGCTAAAAAAATCAGGTGTTCATAGGTGTGTGGGTTAATGGTTGGGGTCTTCAATTTGATTCCATTGATCCACAGGTCTGATCTTATGCCAGTAGTAGGTTGTTTTATAAATGTAGCTCTATTGTACAGCTTGAAATTAGGAATGGGGATTTCTCCTGAAGTTCTTTTATTGAACAGGGTTGTTTTGGTAATCCTGGGTTTCTTGTTATCCCATATAAAGTTGAGTATTGTTCTTTTAAGGTCTGTCAAAATTTATGTTGGGATTTTGATAGAGATTGCATTGAATCTGTGGATTGCTTTTGGTAGAATTGCCATTTTTACTATGTTGATCCTACCCATCCAGGAGCATGGAAGATCTTTCCACTTTCTGATATCCTCTTCAATTTATTTCTTCAGTGATTTAAAGTTTTTATCAAATAGATCTGTTTACTTCCTTGGTTATAGTTACTCCAAGGTATTTAATGCTATTTGAAACGATTATAAAGGGTGATGTTTCTCTTATTTCTTTTTCAGCCCTTTTATCCTTAGTGTGTAGGAGGGCTACTGATTTTTTTAAAATTTAATCTTGTAGCCTGCTACATTGCTGAAGGTGTTTATCAGCTATAATAGTTCTCTGGTAGAATTTTAGGAGTTACTTATGTAAACAATCATATCATCATACAAATAAAAAAGTTTGATTTCTTCCTTTCTAATTCTAGGAAGTCTTTGATTTGTTTCTTGCCTTCTTCCTTGACCCAGGGGTAGTTAAATTAAGAGATGTTTAGTTTCCATGACTTTGTAGGCTTTCTGTGATTTTATGTTGTTGTTTAACTCTAGCTTTAGACCATGGTCATCTTATATGATACAATGAGTTATTTCAATTTTTTTATCTATTGATATTTGCTTTATAATTGAGTATGTGGTCAATTTTAGACAAAGTTCCATGGGGTGCTTAAACATATGTACATTTCTTTGTGTTTGGGTGAAAGGTTCTGTACATATTTATTAAGTCTATTTCGGTCATAACATCTGTTACATCATTATTTTACTGTTGAGTTTCTGTCTAGTTTGACTTATCCAAGGTTGAATGTAGGGTACTGAAGTCTCCCACTATTAGTGTGTGGGGTTTGTAATGAAGTTTAAGCTTTAGTTGTGTTTCTTTTACTTATGTAGGTGCTCTTGTGTTGGGGGCCTAAATATTCAGGATTAAGACTTCATCTTGGTAGATTTTTTATGAGATGAATAAGTAATGTTCACCCTGGTCTCTTTTGATTGATTTTAGTTTAAAATCTATTTTGTTAGATCTAGAATGGCTAAATCAGCTTGCTTCTTAGAACCATTTGATTGGAAAGTCTTTTTCCAACCCTTTACTTCTAGCCTGTGTCTGTCTTTGAAATTGAGGTATGTTTCTTGTACATAGCAGAAGGTTGTTTTCTGTTTTTGTATCCATTGTGTTATAGTGTGTCTTTTTATAGGTTAATTGGTTCAATTGATATTAAGGGATATTGATCAGTAATAATTGTATTTCCTGTTATGTTTGGTGGTCGCTTGTTTGTATTTCCCTTCTTTGTTTTTTTTTTTCCCTGTGGGATTATTATTCATTTATGGTTTCACGGGTGTATCTGGTTTTCTTAGGTAAAAGTTTCCCTCTAGTACTTTCTGTAGAGCTGGATTTATAGATAAGTATTTTTTAATCTGGTTTTGTCATGAAGTATCTTGTTTGTTCCATCTATGGTAATTTATTGTTTTGCTGGGTATAGTAGTCTGAGTGGGTATCAATGCTCTTTTAGTGTCTGTATAACTTTTGATCAGGACTTTCCTGCTTTCATTGCTTCCATTAGTAGGTTGTTATTCTGATTGCTCTGCCTTTATAGGTAATTTGGTCTCTTTTCTTTGCAGCTCTTAGTATTTTTTCTTTGTTCTGTATGTTTGGTGGCTTGATTATTATGTGGAAACCAGACTTTTTTGAGGGTCTTGAATATTTAGTGTTCTGTAAGGTTCTTGTACCTTTATAGGATTTACCTTTTTTAGTTTGGGAAAGTTTTTTTTCTATGATTTTGTTGAATATTTTTTCTGTGCCTTTGAGCTGATATTTGTCTCCTTCTTCAATTACAATTGTTCTCAGGTTTGGCCTATTCATGATATCTCAGATTTCCTCAAGGTTCTGTGTTATGACTATTTTGGTTTTAGTGTTTTCTTTAACTGACATATCTTTATTTTCTACTAAGTTTTCTTCTCTACTTCCCAAAATTTAGTGAGTTCATCCTGCATCATGTTTTCTAGCTAACCAGACCATACTAGAATTCTAAACATTATTACAGAATAATGAGAAATGTAAACTGTTCTAGGAAATCATTAATTGGGGAATGAACCTATTTGCTCCAAGCTGATACATCTTCCATAAATTAACTATTTAGACTATAACTTCCACTAAGACTAAGAAACACCATTTTTATATTGTTGTCCCAGTATATAAAAACATGTTAAATATTCAACAGTTTCTCTTAAATCATATATTACATATATTGAAATGAATATTTTATAAATTGAATTCAATATATATATATAATGAAATGAATTTTTATCAGGTAAAGAATAAAGAAAAAATAGGCTTTCTTTATTGCTCAAAATTAGAAAGTAGACAGTTCATAAAAAATTATTTTTCTAAATCTCAAGTGAATTTTTATTTTCATCATGACTTTCCATACCAAAATTAAAGTGATAATGTGAAATGTTAATGATACTATACATGTCATTAACATATTAGCTGTTATTATTGGAACACCATTGTGTTTATTACTATGTTGTCCAGTCTTCAAAAGGACCATAAAAATTACCAGTATTACTGTATTTGTTCTGTTGAAGTGATGCCCTAAGATTTAGTGAAACTAGCCACTAATTCAAAGTCTCACATGTTAGAAGTTCACTTTGTATTTAAATTCAGTACTGTCTAATTCCAAGACATAAGATTCCTTTTTCAAGTCAGTCTTCTTTACTGGTTTAGATGAAAGAAGCTTATAAAATCCCGGGTCTGTTATTACTGCTTAGTAATACAGATGATACAGAGAACAAAAAGATCAATGATGTGTCTAAAAGACACAGAATAATTTGACTACATATTTGCAGGAAACTTAGTGACTATTAACAAATAGATTAACACATTTAAGGACTGAAGATGTTTTTATACAATGAAGATATCATCCACAAAGAACTGGATATACATACATTTCTTACTGAAGAACTAAAGAGTTGCCTCAGTTCTTGTGTGATTTGGCCTAAAGTTAAGGATGTCACATGTATAACATTTATCCTGACAAAAACAACATAGAAAACAGAAGACATGTTAAATCAAACCAGATCTCAAGGACAGAATAACATACATTTTAGAAAGAGGTAAAGGAAGGTAAATTTGGAACATAATAGACAACCAGTGATACTAAGTTATCATTCACTGAAGCAATGATGATGTGGTTATGACAATTGCATTTTGTCCAAGATAAAATAAAAACTGAGTTCCACTTGAGTAACTAATATAAACTATAATAAGTAGTATAAGAGTTGTTTTTAAGTGTACAATTAATTAAAAGTTATTCTTTGTGGCCCTAAACTCTGGATGAGCTGTTGCCCTAGGAGATACCACACAGAATGCATTGCAGTGAGTTTATCTTTTGTTAGCATTAAGCAAATAAAGAAGAATCCTTTGAATTTGCTGTCACATGCTTACAATTTGGCTTGTGGCCTGTTTAGAATACAGATTTACAACCCTGGTCTCTTTGTTCCATTTTAACTAGACTTTGACAAGCATTTATTGAAATATCAGTACTTGAAAGTCATAAAACTGCTGAAAATCTGCCTGCCCTGTTTCCCAGTTTCTGAACAACTTGCTTATCTTAACATATCCATGCATTCACAACTTTATTTCTGACAAGAATTCAGAAAGTCAAATGGATCCATTCTCCCAAAGAGGAACACATGACTCACTAGTGACTCAGAATGAAATGATTCATCTAAAAGTTAAGCAGACCTCTGTCTGAATTCAGGTAGAGTGTTCTATCAGCACACATAACATTTGAAAACTGTTTTCATTTTTTATAAACTTATAAAAGTACCTCAAGTAGGAAACGTGTTGGCTGAGAGGTACCTTTTAGAAAATAAATGTTTGTTTAAGAGAACTGCTGTTCTTTAATACATTTTGAATTACTTAAACAAAGAATAATAGCACTCAACATAAATACAAAGTCATAGTGAAAAACAAATTACATTTTAAGAGCCATTTAAAATATAGATTTTGTTTAAAAGTATGAGAGAACTACACATAACCATTTAATGTAAGTATTAGGGTATATATACTGGGTATCTAATATGAGCCTTTCTTTTTGGTTTTGTACAAAAAATTAACATAAATTAGCAATCTAAAAGTTAAATAAAGTATGTATTAGCATAAAAACAAGAAAGCTTCTTTTGTCTACTGGAGCATACGTATAGGATAGCTCACCAGGAAAGCCAGGCTTCTTCAGCCAGGCTTATAAAAAATGTGCTAACTGGCCAAGAAAAGGAAGCAGTAGGTTCACTGAGTTCTTTTGAAATTCACTGTAACATTTTATTTATCAGTTGTTTAACCTTTACCTAGCCAGATATTTAAATGGTAGAAACTCATTACTGATAGATGAATGAATGAAGCAATGGATAAAATGACATTATCGTGTGGAAAATTCATTCTGTTATAAAGATAAGACATACATTGGTTAGAGACAGGTTAATAAATGCATTCAAAATGAAAACTTACAAAATTTATTTAAAGGAGAATATTCTGGGATGTTTACTTAGAAGATATTAAAAAAAAGTCTCTTTTCTTCAGATATAAGACTGACCACAGACCAAAGTACATTTCTACCAAAGTCCACTTTGGTGATAAAATATTGAGATGATTAGGGTTAATTGTAGCAAGATGGCTGAAAGACAAGATTACTAAATCTAGAATAATTCTGGGGAGAAATCTATGAGCATGTCTGTGAGAAATTATCTAGATTATGTGAGCTATAGCAATGTTTATAAGAGATTACTATGATTAGTTTGCCTGAAATGCAGAGACCTACCCTAAAAGTGGTCAATACCCTACTGGGAATTAGGTCATCAACTGAACAGAAAGGAGAGAGCTAGCTGAGATCCAGTAATCACCATTCCCTTCTTTCTGAATACAGATGCAAGAAGACTAGCTGCTTCAGTTTGGGCTTGAAATTTCCCAAGGTGATGAACTGTATGCTAAAACTGAGCCAGAAAACCTTTCATCCTTGTTTTTGTCAGGTGTTTTGATTGGCAACAATACGCTAAGTAGTTAATACAATGGGTGACTCAAGAAAAGCTACATCTTTCAAAACTCCAATTCAGTATGAAACTATATTTTTGAGCTCCTCGAACAATTTTCAGGAAGCTTAGCTAGGCAGTCTCCTCTCCTCTCATTTGCTTACTTCCTATATGGCTTTGAGAGGTTTGTGAGTTGTGCATTTCTGAAGTGCTTGAGTCTAGTAACTTGTGTTAACCACTTCTGGCTTGTAAGTTGTATCATAGTCTTTTCTTTACTCTAAGAGTATATCTTTTAGTCTTGAGAAAGAAAACACAACACACTACCCATTCTTTCAACTCTTACATCCATTCTGTCTCAGCTGTTATATTGACAAAGCCACAGATGGGGTAATATAAATGTCTGAGTATTTTCTCAGATTTTGGAACACTATGTTGCAGCAACAGTCCCTACACATTAGTTTGACTTTTATAAATAGCAGAAATGTACTGCCCTTTGCAAAAACAGTTCTTCTCCATGACTGATGAGATTGATAGAATCTGTAATCACAACAGATTAGAGTATAAGTTGTCAGGCAAGTGCAGCATGACAAAATAATAGCAGTTTCTTTCACACTAGGAACTACAAAATTCCTACTCATGATTTTTTGCCTGGCTTGCAGTAACAGATTTGAGTTTCCTCTTGTAGACTAAGCTTTAATCCAAAAAGAAACAAATTGGCTGTATTCATAACAGTTTTGCCACTAATGTACTAGTGGTCACAACTTACATATTTATTGTACACACATATGTATCATATTTACTGTGCAACATTGGGGTCCATGGTTAAGTAACACTGTTCTTGATAATTCTATTGCAACCACCTTTATGGTACATCCTCAGCACTATAAACGTCATCCATAAGAAAGAAAATTTACAGACCAGTTCTAGCTTGATTTCTCCATGTTGTGTACCTACAGCATATGTTATCTTTAAGCAGTAGAAACCTAGCATCTGTCACTATAATGCAATCACCAACAACAGCATTATTCTTTCTCACTCTTATGACCATAGGATGTCTCCTTACCAATAGTTTATAAGTTTATAGCCTAATCTTGGGAATGGAAGTTCTTACTCAACTATATGAGCATCCTCAGGTGTGTCTTTTCCCACTAAGTTAAATTACCATCACTAATTTTTATATTTATTCTCTACATTGTTCATTCAGATGCTTTTCCAAAAGAGAAAACACAATGACACATCATCAGTTCCCCCAGCTCTTACAATCTTTCTCAAATTTTTATTTAAGATGTTTACCCAAATATGTGAAAAACTCAAGAATAGGATTCCCCAGTGAAACATTTTTAAACATGCGCGGCTTTCAGAGGCCATTGTCAGTCACTTCAAGCAAGGGTCTGCTGTCAGTACATTTTGCTGCTGTGATAGAACACTAGGTTCAAAGAAAGTAAAAGAAGAAAGAATTAATGTAGTTTTGATTCTATATGGAAAAATTTCTACCTTAATGGCAATTATGGAAGCATGGGGAAGTCACAGCAACAACAGAAGGAATCTCGGAGCTCACATCTTGAGTCACAAACACTAAGCACAAAAAGGGAACTGCACCTTTTAATCTCAGTCCCATCCCATGAGCCACATTCTCCAAGGCTACACTTTCTAAGCTGCCCCAATCAATCCAAACAACATGGAACCATGTGTTTAAATGTTCAAGAAATTTGTCATTCAATCTATCACAGTGCCATTTGGTCTTGAGGAGTTAGGGGGATGCTGAAAAAAAAATACTTTCATTGTACAATACAGGAGGAAAAAGATTAATCACATGTATCTGTTGTTTTATAAAAAAGAAAAATGTTGGATAGAGAATGAAAGTATTTCTTGGCCTGAATCAGTATCAAGAGGATGGTGTGTGGTTTGAATAGGAATGACCTCCATAGGCACATATATTCAAATTCTTAATCATTAGGGAGTGGTGCTACTGAAGAGGTATTAGAAAGTGTAGCCTTGTTAAAATAGATATGGGTTTCTGGAGGAAATGTGTTACTGGAGATGGGCTTAAGAGTTTCACAAGCTCAAGATAGGGCCAGTGTCTCTCTTTCTGCTGCCTGTAAATCCAGATATAGAACTATCACCTATTTCTCCAGCACAATGTCTGCCTCTGGGCTGCTATGCTTCCAACCATGATGACAATGGACTAATCTCTGAAAGAGTAAGTAAATCCTAAATAAATGGATTGTTTTTTAACTTGTAAAATTTTACTGAAATTTGTTGGTAAGAGAAAGAGGGTAAGATTTTGGAGATAAATCTTTTAGAATCCATGGCAATATTTTTGATTCCTTCTATAATAAAGTTTCACCTCCTCCCCCCTCTCCTTCTGTTTCCCTACCGTTACCTTCCCTTTTCTTTGCTCCCTTCCAGATACTCTTCCTCATTATCTGAAGGCTTCATTGTCTTTCTCTTTTTTGCATAGTATTTTTATTTATTATTTGTTGATTTTACATCATGCACCCCATCAAATTTTGTTATCAGTCCTCTCAATTTCATAGCCACTCTTATGATCTCCCCATTTACAAAAAAGCCCATTCATGTTGCTTATTTACTTAATGAAACATAATTAAACTCCCTGTGGCTAGCCCCTTAAAGATAACAAGTCTTTTCACACCCACACCTCTTCCAGAGGCCATCAATGCAGAAATGAAGCACTGTGTCATTTTGCTATGTTCTAGGTTCTAGCCTTGCGCTCTTGTATACAATGACATCTTTTTTTTTTTTTTTTTAATACACTAATGAGTGAGTATATCCCCTGCTTACTGCCATGGTCATGGTGTTTTTTTATAGCAATAAAACAATGACAGGGACAGGTGCAAAGATATTCTTTAGTCTGATGTGCCTGCTGCTAAAGCCAGCTTCCAGGTTCTGACATGGTCCAGAATAACACTGTGGCTCTATTCATTCTATGAGTCACACTTGAAAGAACTCCTGGCTTGGACAGACATTTAGGATGGTCAGAGATTTCCCACTTTCTTGGAAATGTCAATGCTTATACTTCATTAGAAGAAGAAACTTGTGAATCTTGTAACATTTGAGCTACCTGGGTCTTGTAAGTTACTTGAATTTTTCTCTTCCCTCCTGAAGGAAATATGTTGATTCAAAGAAAATGATTGTATAAATACTTCAAGGCTTGCACTTCACACTAAGTGACTTTATTCTTCTTGTGCTACTATAAATAACAATGATCAAATTACTTTCAAATTTTATTCATTAACATACTAAAATAAAATTCCTCCTATTTATATGAGGTTAGAGTGGTGAACTATTAAAAAGTACTTTAGTAGAGTGATTAAAACATCCCAAATTAGACAAGTCACCATTTTACATTAACATAATGCCCACATAATTTCAATTTAAGTATATTTCCATATTCTTTGATCTGAACTGTGTTAACATTCAAGTTTATCACCTCTTACTAAATACTTATTCTATTTAGAGGT
This sequence comes from Sigmodon hispidus, assembly GCA_004025045.1. Taxonomy (NCBI): domain Eukaryota; kingdom Metazoa; phylum Chordata; class Mammalia; order Rodentia; family Cricetidae; genus Sigmodon; species Sigmodon hispidus. The sequence goes on along the minus strand of PVIH01005735.1, from coordinate 60,982 downwards.
CATATGAATATGTGAGTTGTTAAGCATATTTACAAGTTTGAATTTTTAATTAAATTTTTTTGAAATACCAAATTTGCAATATACCATGAGAAATAAACCAAGCCAGATACATTTCCTTTTCTGTGGCTTGGAAGCTGCCATCTCTCTTCCTCTCCACTTGAGAACTTAAGAAGATTAAGGTAGCATTTGTAAATAATATCCAGAGACTCTCGATTTGTATATTCAATTATTTCTTCACACCCACAAAGTATATATTTTATGCTTTCTGAGAAACAGTAAGTGCTTTTATGAAACAGCCATCTTTACTAATTTCTGGAAGTAATTTTTTACCCAGTTTGGTAGCTATGAATCAGTATTTGTGTTACAAAAAGTTTTTTTAAAAAATATTACTATAGAAATCTTTGATTAAGTTACTAATTCTATGGAACTAAAGTAACTTTATTGGGCATTTTTGAGTCTATAAGATGATCTTTGGGGACATAATGACAGTCAATCATAACATTTTTTTTTAGTTAGAAAGTAACCTGCAAATACGGTCTTATTAACTAACAACTACATTATGAATTTAAGCCTGAGATATGAAGGAGTCAACTTAATGTTTATTATATTACTGTACTGCTAGGAGTTGTGAAAGAAGTGCCAAAATTGTTAATTTGGGTATGTGGATGCTATTGTTCTTATAGCTATTGACATAACTTGCTCTGCCAAACAATTACAATTGAGGTTTGTGGGTAAAAAGAGTTTACAAAAGTGTACCTAAGGCAAAATGTAGGTATAAACTAAAAACAAAGATATTTTGGAGTAAAGTTTGGTACCTGAGAACCTGAGTTTAGTCCAAGGTAGAACTTAGATGATCTAGAGATAATGAAACTGGTAATAGACATTTGATCAATGGCATACTACTTTCATTTATTAAGCTTCAAATATTTAATATGGAAAAATTACTGAGTAGACATGAGTAGTTTTAAATACTAATGTCACAGAGAGTCAAAATGAAAAGATTAAATATTAAGAATTGGCACAAAATTCTTTCAATATTAGCAAACGTGGGTTTCTTTGCCCCTTTTTGACAATTATCAACAACTGAACTGCAGAGAAGCAGGGATTGTCTTCATGAGTGTTTGAAGCTATTCTAGATAGCAAGAACCATCAACAGCACAGTATCCCCCCAAAAAAAAGTGGTCTCAATTGAGTAATTGTCTTTCTTATGTAAGTCAGTAGATGTATTTGTGGAGAATTAATTGTGCTGGTTGTCTTCATACCACTGTGGGTAGTATCAATCCTTTGGCAGAAAGCCAGTTAGCAGGAGCCTATGAGAAAGCCAGCAAGTAACATTCTTCTATGTTTTTTTGTCATCAACTTCCTGTTTGTATTTCTACCTTAACATTTCTAAGTAAAGGACTTTAGTGAGAATAAGGCATTGTCATCTTGACCTAGAGGTGTGGCCTTTGGGCCTTGATAACCCATGTATGGGATGTGACCAGGTCAGTTTAAGATCAGATACACACAGTGTCTCTCTGGCTTTTTGCTCTTTAGTACTCTTGGAGCAAGGACCAGACCCTCTTCAGTCATGTGAACCTATTTAGCCTTTCAGGAATTGTTCAATCTCCCTAACCCTAACCCTAACCTCCCTTAATAAATATTAATCTTATAATATAGTCTTTTGTTAGTGATTAATACCAACAACTATGACTATGACATGGAAGTGTAAGATTAAATACTCCGTTCCTCCCTTGACTACTTTTGTTTTAAGTACATAATTGCAGCAACAAAAATGTAACCATAACAGAAACATTTTCATAAAGTATGATATAATCAAGAATATTTTTTCCTTCATTCCTATGCAGGAAACAACAGTATAATCAATGAAGACTTCAAGGAAATTATGCTATAAAAAAGATGACTTTGTTCTATATTCTCAAAAAGTTTGTGACTTCAGCACTCTAGAATCATGAGAATACAACAACCAATATAGCTTTCAGTTTGTAAGCAAATACTCTTGATTTTTGTCTTACGACCACACAATAGAAAGTCTCAAACCCAAAAAAGCTTGAACTTTGACAGCTTTAAATTGGTGGTTAATTTTTCCATTGTCTACAATATTCTAAGTTTTGTATATAATATGTTACAATATGATATTTGAGAAATAAATAGGAAAACTGTAAAACTCTTATATTGTAGTAAGTCTGACTTTGTTGTAGATTTTTCTTTTATTTGAGACAGAGTTACACTATGTTTCCTTGGTTGGCCTATGTTTCATTGATTGTTACTATGAAGAACACATCAACATATAACTCATAAAGATCTGCCGGTCTCCTCTTCCTGAGTGCTGGGATTAAGACATGTACCACCATGGTCCAACTTTGCTGAAGATACTTATAATTTCATAATATAAAGAATGCCTTATGCAAAAGCACTCAGAACTGAAAATTAATAAAACTTAGAATAATGTAATATATTTTTAAAATTTTAAAAAATATCAAATGACAAAATTATTATATTTGTGGCAGAAAAATCTTAACTTGGAATACTACAATTCAATAATCACAAACAGAACATAGCATCTAATAATCTTGAATGAACTAAGCTAATGATAAAAATATTTTTGATTAAATAAGTGTAAAATTTTAGTATTTCTAAATATAATAAGAAATATAATGATGATTGCATTTTCTGTTCTCAGGTTTATTTAATGACCCCTATATATCTATACATAATTATGCTTGTTAAATTTCAACAACAAGTTTTCATCAAGATTAGATAGAAAGCATAGTATAACTCACAATTTCTTAGGAAAAATGTTAGTATAAAATTATAGCATTTTACGTGTCAGTGTCACTTGATATATTAATTATATTTTTATTGATGTGATACACTACACAGGAAAACACTTTTAGAGAGAAAAATTATCTTGGATTATAATTTAGACCACTATTTTTGGCATACAGTGAAGAATAACATAATGGCAAATAGCATAACAGAGGAGAAATACTAAACTGATGGAATCCTAAACACTGATATAGATAAATGTATTCAAGGATAAAATGTACTTTCAAAGACATGTTTCCTGTGATATATTGATTTCATAGTGGCCCACTTATTAGCTCCTGTCATCCACAATAATGTCATAAAATTATAACAATTCAGTGACTAATCGAACATTAGATTAAAGGGTATATTGTTCCAAAAATCTCTGCTTTAAAACATTGTATTGGTAACCAAGCAACCAATACATGCACTTCCAAGGGACATTTTATAGCCAATCTACTAGAAGAGTAGTAGGGTACATGCCATGGAGATTATTAAGTATACACAATAAAAGAATAATATTATAATATTTATATTATAATAAATTATAATAATTTTATAAAAGATTAATATACTATTTTATTTTTTCTTTTGTTTAGTCATCTTCATTAAGGGGATACAAAAACAAAACTCTAAAAATAATAAAAAATTGATAGAGATAAAATTTTATTTCTGATAATATATAATACATATATATATATATATATATATATATATCCAAGCATTATTTTACTACCTAGTCATAACATTTTCTCAACTTCTATGCCTGAAACACTAAAATGGTTTCTATTTTCTGCATACAGCATGATGCATCAGTTCAAACTTTACTAGTGACCCACTAACCTGAATTTATTATTGTTTTCAATTCAGATCATCATGAAAAACAGAAATTCTTACATGATCCCAGCACAATGGAATTTCCATAGAAGTCAAGTTTCTGTTGTTTATTTCTTTATATCATTGCTGCATTATTTTTATAGGTATTTATTAATAAAGTCTATTTCCTTGACATTTCCTAGATCAGAAACAGTGTGAATACATAAGGAACATTTTTATAAGCAAATGAGTGAATAATTATAGTTTTATCTTCGTATTCATGCTTTTTTGTACAGAAGGTTGCAATATCAATGACTGAACAATTAATAAATAAGTGATCCCAAAGCCAGACAACTGCACATTGCTTATATACATGTCATTATAGCTGATTGTATTGTAAGAGGAGAAAAAAGCACTGACAAGTGACTGTGAGAGTTTGGAAAAGGAAAAAAAAACACAAAATTAATTCTATGGGAGTATATTAAATCTAAATAGTGGAGATGAAATGTATGCAAAGAACTTTTGGGGAGATCATCTTCTATTCAAATCTAACTTTAAAGTGAATAATGTTTCAATTAATATAAGCTACTTCAGTGACCTTAGAGAGGGAATTTTCTGAAATATAACAGAGGAAAGCACCAATGGATTTTATGTCTTTAAGAAAAAATGAAAGAATTGCAATAATAGAAACAACTTTGATGATGTTCAAATCAATTATACCAGTGGCAACTGAGTATTGTAGAAGAATCGTAATTTTGAGTGTTCTTCAATAAGCATAGGAAGACTAATGACAGAGAAAAACAGTTGGTGACTTCTTAGTTTAGGGCATATGGATTTCATCTTAAGTAATAGAGATTTATCTTTTCCTAGCCTTACACATTTAAAATAACACTGCATCTTGTACTTTTCTTAATAGAATAATGAATTGCAAGTGATATTTCAGCTGTTGAATATGCCACTAGAACTGGTAATTAATGCCATTATCTGAACCTAACACCAAACTACATGTTAAAACTTAATTGCCCTTATGATAGGATGCAGATGAGATGCTATGAAGGAGTGATTTATTGCCTTCCATCTTTCGTCTCATACAAAATGCAATACTCTTTTCCCCTAGACTATGAAGTAGCATGATATCACCATAAAAGCAGACAGTGACTATAAACTCACAATCACACAGGCTACTTGATCTCAGCTTCCGACACTTCAGCACTATGAGAGGAGCAACAAACAAACAAACAAAAAACCCTATAGCTTGTGACTTGCTGGTCTATGGTATTCTATTATTTTAATGCAAATAGAGAAACAGCTAGGCAAGATACAGTGTTAGATTATGTTACTCTGGGTCTCATCACTGTAACAAAGCCATGAATGACTAAAATATTAACAGAAAAAGTTGAGTTTGGTTGGCATTCCAAGATAGTTTATGCCTACTGCCTTAGGACTCTAGGAAGCAACACATCATATTTTAAATATGATAAAGCAAATTCTGTCATATTGTGACCTGAATTCAAATAAGAGGAAGAAATCCAGGCTCCCTAAATCTTTCTTAGTACATGCCTTCAATGGTATCAAGTCTTGCCAGTTGTCCTTACCTATCAAAGATTCTATCAACTAACATGGTAACTAGTTGGGGACATTGTTTAAACACATGGTTCTTTGGGAACATTTGAATCCCAAACTGAAGACTAGATCTCTCAGTACATAGACCAGCATTCTTTCTTTTTCTTTTGTTCTTCCTTGAGGAAGATGTTCTCATGTCTCCATATTCTATTTTACAATAGTTTCCAAATGTATAGAAAGCTGTTTAATATACACATTGATGTTTCTTAAACTGGAGAAAAAGTAAGCTCCTCCAGCCTAAGGAAAATGTAAACCAACACCCCGAAAAGAGCAGTGTCAAGAGAAGTCTACCTCCTTACTGACAATGTATGGTTAAGACTTTTTTCTTGTTTTCCTAAAGTAACCTCCATAAGCAATGTTCTCATAATGAGAAAAAGAGCCTGACCAGCCTAAAAATGTGGAAATCTATTTTGTCACATCACTGGTTTATAGATAAAGAAGTAGATCAAAATCTATTTAATTATTGATTAAAATTTAATCTCAAGTTTCAAGACCACACAAGGTCCTTTTAGTTATAAGGAAAGAGCAAAAAATCAAACAGTATCCCAGTTCACAAAACTGTTTCATTGACAAGCAATTCTTACTTTCACCATGTCATTTTTGTAGAATTCAAATAGTTGACACTTAGCCCAGTTAACAACATAAAATGCTATGCCTTAATGTATTTTTGTTAATTGATTTAAGTTTGGCAAAATTATAATCAAATATATATGTTTACCAGGAATATGATTAATTCTGAAGCTACTATTGCTCCTTCTAAAACTTGATGACTAGTTAGAAATGCAAAAATCTTGTAAAATTTCCACTTTGTAAACTCTTATTAGACTTGAAATAGGAAATTATAGTAGGTATTTGGGCATCTCAGTAAAGAAAAGGTGTGTTGGAGAGAATATTAACTGTTGTAGAAGATTTCCAGCCGCTTTTGTGCCAGAAATTTGTACCTTGCCCACGGTGGCTTTTGTCCCCCAAAGAAATTAATCAGACACTTTTATTAATTTCATACTGTTTGGCCTATGTCTCAAGCACATTATTAGCTAGCTCTTTCATTTTAATTTAACCCATTTGTAGTATTCTATCTGCCACGTGTCCCAGCCCATGGCTCACTTGGATTCCTTACATGATTCTTCCTGTGGAGTCATATGGAGACTAACTACACCTTCCTTCTATCTGTCTCTCCTCTGATTCTCCACCCACTTTTATGGTACTCCACATAGGCCAAAACAGCTCCTTTATTTACAGCATACAGAAAACATTTCCACCACAACTAACCAACTTGAAATACTACTTAAAGTTTAAAAGACATGAAGAATTTACTAGAAGAAAACATGTTTTTGAACATTTGTTTTTACTAATGATGGTTAGACTTTGATAAGGTTTAGTGTCACAAACCTGCCTGATTAAGTCAGTGTGGTTTATCTATGCCTCACTAAAAAGAGTAACAGTTTCAAAGCCAGTTTATACACTGGGTGCTCTGAAACTATATAAGTCTGTTGTGGGATATTTGCACACTGTCTGAAGATGTATTTGCTGTGAATGGTGTAATAAAAAGCTGAATGGCTCATAACCAATCAGGAGATATAGGCACAATTTCTAGGGAGAGAAAGAAAAAGGAGCAAATCTAGGTACACAAGAGGTACCAGAAGATATGGAGAAGAAGTACTAGATACAGGATAGAAGTGAGATAAAGGGACATAACAGAATATAATGAATATATTTTCAAATAATTCATAGATGACTATAAATGAGTTAATTTAAATTATATGAGCCAGTTAGGAACAAGCCTATGCTATAGGAAGAGCTTTTATAAATAATATTAAGTATCTGTGTCATTATTTGGGAGCTAGCAGCCCTCCCCTTGAAATCTGAATACATAACTCATTATATGTATTCTCAAGTTTTAAAATAAAATATTTTATTAATATACTTTCTTTGGCCATATCATTATTGAAATGATAACTTCCAAGATGAAGACGATTTTAAGAAAATGTAATTTTTACAGTTAATGGCAGCCTGGGAAATAGCTCAGACACTATTTACCAGGCCTATTAACTTTATATGAGTTAAAAATAGGTACATTTTCTAGACTAGTATTTAATATCTATCTACCTATCTATCTCTCTGTCTCTGTCTCTCTCTCTTGTTTTTCTCCCTTTCTTTCTGAGAAACCAGGATTTCTAGAAACTGCTAATGGTTGACTTCCAAAATTATATATGGAAAATACAATGCCCCTTTAAAACCTGGTACAGCACCAAATGCCACCTTCCATCCCAACAGAGTGAATAAAGTTGTCTTCCCTCACTACTTAAAGATGTTTGCTTAAATTAAAAATGGAACATCATCCCTTCCATGAAATTCAATTGTTTGTAGTGAATTCTTGAGCCTACACTAAAAATTTGAGATAAAAAGAATGAAAGTTCTTAAAGGTAAACTATCAGCTCCTGCAAATCAATTTCTGCCAGCAATCCAAAAAAGATTTTCTTACCATTATCAAACTACTCTAAACAGTGGGATGAAATCTCTTGTCTCAATTTCTGAGCTAGAATCACTATTATTATTTCTGAAATAAGCCCTTACCAGAACATTTGCTCTGCAAACTTAAATCTCAAAATTATGTGTATAAATCCACTTAACTTACATAATTTTGAATACAGCTTTATAAACACTAGTTGTATATAAGATAAGAAAAAATAATGATGGATTATTTTGAAGCAGTTGGGATAGCTGGAAAATTGATTGGTTTTGAAATTATTCTAATACAAAACAGAGTACATAAAGTAAGGCTCAAAAATATATTATGTATAGAGGTGTACAGGTGTATAGAGGAAGCAACAGTTTAAGGCAGCATTACTTTCTCTTCTTTGATAGCCTTTTTTTTTTTTACCATCTGTGAACAGTCTCATTCCATAGTTCTTATTTTCTGTTCAGTAGGAAATCCATTTGTCGTGACCACCTCGACCAGCAATGAAGATGCAACACCGAGCTCTTCTTTCTGCAGTTTATTCAGGAACCTTGAACAATCTTCTGATGATTTCTGACCCTGGGGAAATCCGCCCGTAGCCTAAATAGCCCCTGGGCAGCCAACCCTAGTGCTTCATGTGGGCACTACCGATAGGCCCAGGTACGGGGAAGCAAGCCAGATTCTTAGCCTTAGCCAAATATGGAGTTGTTTTATCACTGAGAGCACTCATCATTGGGAAGGTGGAGGGCAGAAGCCAGGACCATCTTGAAGGCACAGCTACACACAGCTCTCTACAGTTCCCCTTTTTTATATTATAGCAACAGGCAAGAGTAGAGGCCTGATCTCTGAGAGTGGACCAGGGACATTGTACTGATCCTCACTCAGGTGTTATCCATCCAATGAGTACCAGACCCATCCAATACCCTTTTTCACAGAGGTGGGAAGTAAGGTATCAACCCACATGCAATCAGGCATGCTCTTCTTGGGGACCAAGTCTCGGCAGGCCCCAAGTGCAGTGCTCAAGCCTCACATCCTGTGCCTAGGAAAAATTAATCCTTTAAGGTAGCCAGCCAAACATGAGGGGACTGTCCTGCTTCAATGGTTGTAAAGGCTTGAATAATCATGGCTGCACTGCGACATTGGGAAGCCTTAATCTGGCAAATGCACCACAGGCACACCAAGGAGACCAACACCAGGAGGCCCGTCAAGGCTCCTAGACACACCCACTCCTTAAGATGGTTCATGGCATCAGAGACCCATGAGGACAATCCTTCCACCAGTCTGGCATCCACCTGGGTCAAGTTCACCGTGACAATAGCTACCCTCAGTTGCTCCATCAGGTTGTCAAATTCTCCCATCCAATTACCTAACAGATACCTGGACAAACACTTAGACAAATTTGTGGCATGGGCAAAATTGCCATATTGTATACTAGTCACACACAATCCAGCATATTTCCACTGACAGCCAAGTTGGGCAATCAAGCTAAGTGTAACTCTGTTCTGACTGCCTTCCATACCCTGGACTGAAAGAGCACCCTGAAACACCACCCCCACCTTCCACATAGGGAGGGGGAGCCAAAGGCGTGGCTTTACATGCTGGGGATGCACAGCATTCTCCTTTATCTGGATCCTCTTTTTCCTTCCTTTTTTCCTTTTTTCTTATCCTTGTCACTTTCATCTTTTCTATGAGTGACAGCAGCTCTTCCTCTGAGTCTGTAGACACAGGAGATTCTATGTCAGCAGGAGAGTCTATGATAGCAAGGTCGGGGTATAACTCCCCCCTTTTACTCTGTCCCTTTTCACTGCTTGCCTTTTCTGATCGTTCCTCCTGTAGCATTTCTAAAGTGGCCTGGCCATTTTCTACAGCCTCACTGCAGTGCTGATCTTCAAGACGGCCTCTTATTAGTCAGAGAATTTCAGGTGGCCTTGACAAATGAAACCACATTTGCCTAGAACCAATCCACAGGATTTGATCTTCTATGGAGACAAAAGCAGAAACTCAAGTAACATATTCTTATAAACAGATTTCAAAGTCAAGATATCTTTAAAGTATACGTATTTGTTTAACTTAGCAGCTTTAGCAATCAATTGTCTCTCTGCAATTAACTCATTAATAGTTAAAAAATTAAAAGAACACACAACAAATATAATCCAGACTGTTTATCTGCCATCTTTATGTGGCCTTTTTCTTTATATTTATTACTATTTCTCTTTCTTAAAGGGCTATCTTTATCCCCTTTTTTTTCTTTTTCTCTCTCTTTCTCTATGCATATTTTACATACATTGTACCCCATTTAGAGGTTTTGAGAGTCTAAGTCTGTTTTATTGAGAATCCTTAATCATTTTCTAACCCAAAGAGCTTTTAAAATGTTTGTATCACTTTAATTGCTGACTCCGTCCCTCTTGGCAACTTTTCAATATGGCGGAGGTGCCCGCAAATCTCTCCCACTGCTAGCAAATGGAGCAGACTCAGGAAATGTTGCTACCAGAAAAACTTTAATGAAGCAGCTCCTTAAGAGCCAAAAAAAAAAAAAAAAAAAAAATAGGTGCGACGAAGAAGTGCCCATAACTACTCTAGTAACCTCTTATGTAATCTCTTGATTTTGCTTTCAATTCACCTGCTGGTGAGCCTTTTGTCCCACTCTCTGTTTATCTACAGAGAAGAGCAAAATTTTTACCTGCTTTTGACATGGATTCCTGCCTTACCCAGGAACTTTTTTACGAGCTTTTACCATGAATTCTCACCTTACCTGGGAACCCTTTTACCCACTTTTACCACAGATTCTCACCTTACCTGGGAACTTACCAGTGCACTGCCCTGACCACAGAAAGTTCTGAGCCTTCCTTGAGAGTAGAGGTTCCCATACGGGCCACCAATTGTAGTGACCACTTTGACCAGCAAGAAAGACGCAAAACTGAGATCTTCTTTCTGCAGTTTATTCAGGAACGTTGAACAATCTTCTGAAGATTTCTGACCTCGGGGAAACCCACCTGCAGCCTAAATAGCCCCTGTGCAGCCAACCCTAGTGCGCCACGTGGGTACTACCAATAGGCCCAGGTACGTGGAAGCAAGCCAGATTCTTAGCCTTAGCCAAATATGGGGTTGTTTGTCACTGAGAGCACTCACCATTGGGAAGGTGGAGGGTGGAAGCTAGTGCCATCTTTAAGGTGCAGCTGCACACAGCTGTCTACATCCATTGCCTGATTAAAATCAGTCTAAATAAAAAAGTTACAAAAATATGGTAAAATTATATTTCTGAGTTCTGACACTTTAGGGAGTTCAATTAGTCATATAAATATTTTATTTAACTTAAAAACATGAAAGATTATAGACCAAAACATAGGAAGCCATATATGTCACGTAATGCTTCAAATTGATTGCTTTGAATTTTTGCTACAGGTTACATGTATGTCAATGTATACTCATCCTGTGCTCAGGAGAATAAATAATTTTCACATTTAATCATTTTAGTCAACAATTAAATGGTTAGTATTTTAAGCTCTGAGCCCTAGAAGATTTGTGGTTTGTCATGTATCTTAAGCATCTGCTCACTTTGTTTCAAATACCAATAATTTCTACAGGAAGCATCACCAATATTATGCAATTTTGCATTCATCTTCTACATTTAAACAAATTTTTAATTAGCATATAAAGTTAGATTTATTCAATATTTATACAGGGATTTAAAAATTGCTTTGAACATGTTTTGATTTTTGATACCTATAAACTTGTATTATGTTTTTTTGTGACACCAATAGCAGTAAACTTTTAATATATATTTTATGTTTTATTCAACTACTTATTTGTAGATAGCCCTTTATTTTTCTCAAGAATTAATTAACTCCACTCATATTTAATATATTCTTAATTACATAATTTTTTTTTTAGTTTTAAATTATTTGTGTATAACCACAATTTTCATGTCAAATTTGAGGGACTTTTACAAACTGTAATGCTACTAGGTTTTTTTCTAGCATGATATTATATTTGGAAGAGGAGACTTCTTTGAAAAGAAACTGCATAATCTCACTTTTAATTAGCCAAAAAATACTCGTTTTTAAAATTACAGTCATGTTTTTCCACAAAAAAGTCTTTGGAGCTTCTTAATGTCTTTATAGCATGGATGGGGTTCCACAGTCTCCCATGTATCTTCATTTAAACTTTGATTTTCTAGCCTCTCTTGTTTCCAGAAATATGACTCCGGTTTGTTAGCAAATTGAAGGGACAGTTTGGCCCAATGTGAATAGTCATTTTTTTGAGAGAGAGAGATGGATGCTATAAAAATTGTGGGACCATTTCCTGTCTCTTGGATAGATAGTTCCTGTCTGCAGTGGTGCTGGCAGCAAACCACTGCAAAGCATGGCTGGCAGGTTGACCCCATCTTCCTTGGGAATGAACTTGGAACAGCTAAATCAATACTTGTATGGTAGCTTTTCTCTGGATCATAAGTGTACTGTATAGATTTTACCTATTAATAAATACTGACTTGATTCCAGGCTTCCTTCCTTTATTGTTCTCTTTTCTCACACTGGTGAATGATTTGCCTGAAGTATTTCTACATTTTCTATACAAAGAATCAAAGTTGTGAATGATTATTTAGAGTATGGTGTTATATTCAGAAGGAAAGTTTCTATCATTTGGTCAACTTCTGTCTTGAAGCAGAAACCTTTTCCATGTAGAACAAAAGCACTTAAAGAATATTTTTCTTGTTTGGTTTCAGAAAACCTTAAATGGTGGATAATCTCTGAATGCTAACTCAGAGTGTTTACTTCTACCTGTCCATTAAATGGCCTACATTCTTGTGTCCAAAGAGCAACAGAATATCAGGATTGGACACATAAATAAATTCCATACATTATAAACATTATATTATGCCAGATTTTAAAAAAAGATTTATTTAGTATGTATACAGTATACAGAAGAGGTCACCAGATCTCATTATAGATGGCTGTGAACCACCATGTGGTTGTTGGAAACTGAAATCTGGACCTGTGGAAGAACAGTCAGTGATCTTAACCTCTGAGCCATCTCTCCAGCCCCAGAATTTAAATAATAACTGCAGCAACTTCTATATAAAGATTTTTTTCTTGGCACACTGACCATTAAGAATTAACAATACACTGTTTGGAATGTGGTACTATGCCCAAGCTGCCTTGGTAATTTTGTTTTGGCCTAATACCTTTGTAACTGCAAAGGCTACTAACTTGAAGGCAAGCTGTCATTTGCTCCTATATTTTTAAAAGTTGGGTTATGTCTTAATGAGTAAAAATGACAACTCTGTTTATCAATAATATCAAACTGAGGAAAAATGATTGGAAATGATAATTCTGTCATAGTTTGTCAATGATAACTAAAAAATGACCAAAAGTAATTTGAACACATGTAAAAAAACAAAAATGATATGATCTATTATTTGAACATTATGAATATATCTATGCTTACTAAATTCTGTATAAATAAATAAGAAATCTGGTTGCTAGTCAGTCAGGATGCAAGATTCTTCTGATCACGATGGCCTGGCTCACTTCCTTCACACACCTACTCTTAATATTATCTTCAGGTGCAGGGATCCTACCGCTACTGGGGATGACTTCTAGCAAGAACTATTATAAATGTTCATGTGGAAATATGTCATGCTATTCTGCAAGCCTTTCAGATATATATCCAGGAATCATATAGTTAGGTTACATGACATTTCTGTTTATAAGTCTAATGTTTTGACTCTGCCCTTTTTTTTATCTTTGTTTCATATTTCTGCCTGCCTCTAATCTACTTTGTCAAAGGTCAAAACAGTTACTTTATTATCCGATGGTAATTCACAGCACAAAGAGAGACATCCCACATCACTTCCTCTTTTTTGTCTAATCAAAAAGGAAGTTATAGTAAGAAGTTTCTGACCCAGACTAACCCCAATATCAAGAGTAGCAGTTCAAAATAAAACACCCACAGCTGTTTATTTTGAAATATTCCCACAAATGCTCATATTAATTATATGTTGCTTGGCCTATGGCTCAGGCATATTGTAAGTTAGTTCTTGCATTGTAACCCCATCTACTATGCTTATCTTATTTAGCCACATGGCTTGATACCTTTTCTCAGAGCAGAATTCTGGTCTTCTTTCCTCTGTGTCTGCTGATGTCTCTGTCTCATTCCATCCTTCTTCCCCTTTATCTGTGCTCTGATTTCCTACCTACTTCTAAAATGATTTGCCATAGAACAAAACAGATCCTTAATTATCCAATGATAATACAGAGCATACAGAAAGACATTTCATATCAGGAAGGTTTCAATTTCAACATAGCAAGATTACATATAAAAGAATAGCTATCAAGCAAAAGCACAATTATAATACCTAGTATATTGGTATTTAACAAATTATAGAAAATATTCTGTTATCTGTCTTATCCTTGAGAGTTCAAAATTTCATATCAAATTTACTTTTATTATAATTAAATAAAACTATACTTATAACTATCTATTTGTCAATGCCATCAAAGACTACAGATGAATAACAGATTATGGGAAGAACCAAAAAGTGCATTTTAAGCAACTTACAAAATTCTAGAAATAACAGAGACATCTGGTTGCCTGGAAAGTCACCCAAACTATGTTTCTAACATTGGGGCAGCCATCCTCAGTCTACAGCCTAGAGTATCTGCCACACATTTTAGTGAAGCAGGAAATTTGAAGGATTGCTCTGTCCATTTTGGCATAGTTCATTAATTACTTTTCTTTGTGTCTTGCAGAATGTTTGACAGTTTTTGCTGCAAAGCAGGAACGTAAATGACCATTTGGGCTTGTTCTGAAAAATTTCCAAAGTTCACTTGTCTATGTGTCCTGAATGCACAGTTTGTACAACATAGTATTAAGAAGTCAAAGAAATAACACTCTCTTGCCAACTGGCCATTTTTTTTGTCACAAAAAGTAAATTCTATATGGAGTTTCTACAAGTAGATTGGTGCTGTCAGACGTACATATGTCTCGCTTTCCAGAATAGTCTGTTCTTAAAATACTTCAAATGCTGTATTTTGTAGGTCTTTGAAGGGTTGAAGACTACTTATCTAATTAAAATATATCTTTGTAAATCTACAAAAAAAACTAATATGACTATAAGTTTGATTATTATAGATGACTAATAATCTATTTGATTATACATTTATAATTTTAAATAAATTATATAAACGTACCTAAAATAAGAGTAAAAATATGCAAACAGTATAAAATGTTAACTTCAAATTTGTATCAATAAATTAAAATTGTACCAATGTAAAGTCTTTTGAGATTAACAGTTTTTTTTTAAAAGTAGATTCAGCAGTCTATTTTTTAAAAATCATTTCTATGCAATATTTTCTCTTTTTCTCTAGAAAGAATTTGACTATGTCCATTATCAAAATCCTCTAAACAAAGATAAATATGCATAATCTATTTGGGGGGAATATGGGTCTAGTTTTCTAGGCTAATTTGCTGATGAGGAGTGCTGGCAGTCTTAAGAGGCTGGATCATTTAGTCAGCAACCTTGAAGCAGATGTGGATGTTGAATCATCTCTTACTGTCAGAGATTTTTCAGGGTGACATCTTGATCAAACCATATTATCCTGGAAGCAATCCATAGGTTATCTTCTTCTGTGGAAACAAAAGAAGAGCTACTTTTCCAAAGTAACTTATTCTTGGACCCAGTTTTCAAAATAAAGATAACTAAAATATATGTGTTAGTTTAATTCAGCAGCCTTTACAATCAAATGTCTTTCTACAGTTTGCTTGTGAAAGTTAATTTTTTTTAAAAAAAACATACAATACAAATAATTCAGACTATTTATGTAATTTTCGTTTTTACATGTATTCTTACACTCTCTCTTTTTAAAGGAATTTTCCTACATTTTTTTCATTTATAAAGTAATTTTTTTTCAATGTATCCTCCTGCTTCCCCTCCTTTTCTCCTCCCTATACCTCCCAGGAAGTCTTTAGCTTACCCTTCAATATTTCCCCATCCCCTCCCCTCAAAAAGGCAAGAAGTCCCAATCTCAGCATGGCCCATCTACTGCAAGCAAGTCCAATATTCTTAACCCAATATCAACACTGGATTAGGTAGTCCTCTGAACAAAATGGGCTCTGAAGTGCTAGTCCCCACACAAGAACTGAGTCTGATCCCTCCCCTCAAGGCTCCACATATTGCCTTTCCAAATTGACAGATGCCTAAATTTGGAGGCTTAGCTCTTCTTTCCCAATGGTTCAACAGTAACTGGTCTTGATTCAGTGACCTCCCCAGAGCTCCAGCCAAACATCACTGAGGGAATTTTTCTTGTAATCCCTATCCCTTTATTCATACAGACTCTTATCCACTGCACTCAGGTGCATCAGGAGCTCAGCTCAGTGCCCAGCCGTGGATCTCTGCCTTCACCTCTGTTTGATGTTGTATATAGGTTCTGTGATGACACTTAGGGTGGTTATTCATTTGATTATAGGAGAAGCCCTGTCTAGGCACCCACTACACTATTGGTTAGAGACCTAGCCAGGGACATCCTTTGGGATTTTGGAGGTTACCCTAGCATCCAGTCTCTTTCCAACACCGCATATGGCTTGCTCTACTAAGATCTCCATCTCTTATATTTGCTCTCCTTCTTTGCTTCTCCTCACACTCAACAATCTCCTTCTCTCATGATTTGCTCTCATCTATTCTTGATTGCAACCTCTGATGCTCCCAACTAGTTAAAGTGATCCTCTCCTTTTTCTCATTCTAGGGGAATCCCTAGATGTCACTCTTACATTCCTTCTGATCTCAAGCTGTACAAATGTTGGGGTTTGCAGCTTGAGGATTATTTAATTGTTGTCTTAAGTCCACTTATAATTGAGCACATACCATGCCTAACTTTCTGATCTTATGATACCTCATTTTGGAGGATATTGCACAAATCCATTATTTTGCTTGCAAATTTTTGTATGTAATTATTTTTGCTGCTGAGTAATACTCCATTGTGTAGATGTACCACAGTTTGTTAATCCATTCTACAGTTGAGGTTGTTTACAAGTTCTTGCTATTACAAATAATGTTGCTATGAACATAGTTGAGCTAATGTCTTTGAAATGCAAATGAGCATCTTCAGGGTATATGCCCAATAGTAGTATTGATGGATTCTCGGAAAGAGTAATTCCCAGTTTTCTGAGAAACTGCCATAGGGCATTCCAGAGTGGCTGAACAAGCTTACACTCCCACCAACAATGGAGAACTGTTACAGTTACTCCCCAACCTCTGCAGCATAGGTTATCATTTGTGGCTTTAATCTTAGCCATTCTGACAGGTGTAAGGTAGTATCTCAAATTTGTTTTGATTTGCATTTCTCTGATGGCTAAAGATGATGAACACTTTTTCAAGTGCCTTTCAACCATTCATAATTCTTCTGCTGAGAATTCCCTTTCTAGTTTCGAACCCCATTTTTCAATTGGGTTATTCAAGGTTCTGGGCTGTAGTTTCTTGAGTTCTCTATGTATTTTAGAGATCAGTCCTGTGTCACTTGTAGGGTTGGTGAAAATCTTTTTCCATTCTGTAGGCTGTGATTTTGTCTTATTGACTGTGTCCTTGGCTTTACAGAAGCTTATCAGTTTCAGGAGATTCCACTTATTGACTGATGTTTTTAGGGTCTGTGCTACTGGTGTTATATTTAGGAAGTGGTCACCTGTGCCAATTTCTTGGAGGCTATTTCCTGCTTTCTTTTCTATCAAGTTCAGTGTGGCTGGGTTTATGTTGAGGTCTTTCATCCACTTGGTTTGAGTTTTGTGCAGGGTCATAGCATTGAATCTATTTGCAGTTTTCTACACACTGCCATCCAGCTATGCCAACACCATTTGTTAAAGGTACTATCTCTTTTCCATTGAGTATTTTTGAGCTATTTGTCAATAATAAGTTGTTCACAGGTTTTAGGGTTAATGTTGGAATCTTCAATTTGATTCCATTTATCCACAAGTCTATTTTTATGCCAGTACCAGTCTGTCTTTAATACTGTAGCTCTTTAGTATAACTTGAATTCAGGGATGGTGATGCCTCCTGAGATTCTTTGGTTAGGCAAAATTGTCTTGGCAATCCTGGCTTTCTTGTTATTCCAAATAAAATTTAGTATTGTTTTTTCAAGTTCTGTAAAAAAATTGTGTTGGGATTGTGATGAGAATTGCATTGAATCTCTAGATTGCTTTTGGTAGGATTACAATTTTTACTATGTTGAGCCTATCTATCCATGAACATGGGAAATCTTTTGTTTTTTCTGATATACTCTTCAATTTCTTCATACAGTCATTTAAATTTTTTATCAAATAGATCTGGTACTTCCTTGGTTATACTTATTCCAAGGTATTCAATGCTATTTGCAGCTATTATAAAGGATCATGTTTCCCTTATTTCTTTTTCAGCCCTTTTATATTTTTTGTTTTGTTTTGTTTTTACTTTGAAAAAGTCATATTTTTCTTTTTTATCTATGTATCCCCTTGTTCAGGCTCTTTTCCCCCTGTCACTCACACTTCTCTCCTTCAGTTCATCTTCTCCTCAGCAAGGATAGGAGGTCCCAAGTTCCTAAGGTCACTTAGTTCAATATCCACTCCAGGCAGGCTAATGATTTCTTTGAGTTAATCTTGTATCTTGCTACCTTGTTGAAGGTGTTTTTCAGCTATAGGTGTATCCTCTTAGAATTTGGGGCATCACTTATATATATAATTATATTATTTGTAAAAAGAGATAGTTTCACTTCTTTCTTTCTAATTTGTATCCCCTTAATCACCTTTTATTCTCTTTTTGCTTTAGTTAAACTTTGTGAACTATACTGAATAAACAGAGAAAGGACAGTCTTTTCTAGTTCCTGATTTTAGTAGTATAGCTTTTAGTTTTTCACAATTTAGTTTGATGTTGTCTCTTGGCTTGCTGTATACTGTCTTTATTAGAATTAGGCATTTTTCCTGTATCTTTCCAGGACTTTTATCATAAAGATTTGTTGGATTTTTCAAGTCTTTTTTGGCATCTAAGGAGATATGTGTTTGCTTTTTCTTTCAGTTTGTATATATGATGGATAACATTCTCAGTTTTTGTATGAATCATACCTGCATTACTGTGATAAGGACTACTTGATCATGTTGGATGACATTTTGATATGTTGTTGGATTTGTTTTGCCAGAATTCTACTGAGTATTTTTGCATTAATCTTCATGAGGGAGATTGGTCAGTAATTCTTTTTGTTGCATCTTTGAGTGACTTGGGTATCAGGGTAATTGTGGCCTCTAAAAAGTGTTTTGCAATGTTCCTTCAGTTTTTACTGTATAAAACAATTTGAGGAATATTGACATTAGTTTTTCTTTGAATGTCTTATAAAATTTTGCACTGAACCCATCTGGTCCTGGGCTTTTTTTTGTTTGGGAGACTTAAGAACAGCTTCAATTACCTTTGGGGTTATAAGTCGATTTATGTCTCTAATATGATCTTAATTTAATTTGGTAAGTGGTACCTGTCCATTTTTTCTAGGTTTTCCATTTTAGTGGAATATAGCTTTCAAAGTATGATCTGACAATTCTCTGGATTCCTTCTTGTCTGTTGTTAAGTACCCCTTTCATTTCTGATTCTGTTAACTTGGATACTCTTTCTCTGCCTTTGGTTAGTTTGAACAAGGGTATATTTATATTGTTGACTGTCTCGAAAAACCCCCAACTTTTTGATTCATTAATTCCTTGCATTGTTCTCTTTGTTTCTATTGTATTGATTTCAGCCCTAAGTTTGATTATTTCTTGTCTTCTACTCATTCTAGGTGTGTTTGCTTCTAACTGTTCTAAATCCTTCAGCTGTGGAGTTAGGTCTCTTTTTTTGAGATTTGTTTATGTTTTTAATATTGGAAACTAGTGCTATAAGTTTTTCTCTTAAGACTACTTTCATTGTGTCTTGTAAGTTTTGGTATGTTACAGATTCAGGAACTTTTTGGTTTTTTTTTCTTAACTTCTTCCATGGTCTACAGATTATTCAACTGAGAGATGTTCAGTTTCTATAAGTTTCTAGGCTTTCTGTAATTTTTGTTATTGTTTACCTCTAACTTTAGACCATGGTAATATGATATGGGGGTTATTTCCATTTTTAAAAATTTATTGATATTTCTTTTATGATTGAGTATATGGTCAGCTTTTGAGAAGTTCCATGAGGTGCTGAGACATATGTGCATTCCCTTATGTTTAGTTTGTAGGTTCTCTTTATATCTATTAAGTCCATTTGTGCCATAACATTTGTTAGATCCTTCATTTCTCTGTTGAGTTTCTGTCTGGTTGACCTATACAAGGGAAAAAGTGGGGTATTTACATCTCCCACTATTAATGTGTGGGGTCTTATGTGAGATTTAAGCTTTAGAAGAGTTTCTTGTACATATGTAGGTGCCCTTGTGTTGGGGCCATAAATATTCAGGATTGATACTTCATCTTGGTGGATTTTTCCTGAGACTTCCTGTACATAGTTTTATCTAGTACATATTACATACATACATATATATATATGTATATATATAGTGCATTACCTTATTTACCCCTAGCATATAAGCATGTGAGAATAATAATAATTAAAGAAGAGATCGTGAGTTAGAAACAAGAAGAAGGAAGAAGTTAAAAGAAAAAGAGACTTGGATATAATGAAATGAAGTAAGCATGTATAAAATTATCAAAACATAAATAAAATTTTAAGAAGGTAGTTTTGAGAAAAGTATTAGTTATCACTATATTAGTTTCAATATGATCTATATTTGATATCTGAGTCAAGTTTATTCATTAGTAAGTGATCGGCTAAAAGTGAAAATGATTAATTCTGATGATATCAAAATTAGCTCAGTAAAACAACTATTCTTCAGAAAAGTCAAATGGTAAAAAAACTTAATGAATAAAAATTAAAAGTTATATATTTAATAAAAGCTTGTATATCCCTTTATATATAAATTTTCCCTCAGAGAGGTCAACTCAATACTATTTTGATTCAGAATCATAAGAAGCATAAAGTAATTGAGAATCTATACTTTAAGTTCAATTAAATTAATGCTGTGTCTTATTTGAAGTGCATTTTATTCTTTGAAATAAGGATATATACAAAATTATGAAAAAGATATATAGGAATAAACAGAATATATTAACAGAATATATGAATGGCAAGTAACCAGAACACATATAATCTGTGTCTTTAGATATTAGGACAACAAAAACCAAAATATCATAAATTCAAATTTCCAAACGAAGGAAATAAAATACTTTATAAATTTCTAAAAAGAATATAATATAATCTGAAAAAAGACAAATGGATTGTAAATTTGTTTAAAAACAAAATTAATGTTATGCTAACAATAAAGTCACCTAAGAGAAAATGGACATATATATATGCATATATATACAAAAATATATATTCAATGCTCTTTGTAGACCAGAACATAGCATTCAACAAACATGTAAGTAATAGTTGTTAAATTATTTTTAAAAGCTGATCAATTTGTATAGCACATCTTACATATTTAAAACAAAATATTCAGCATTACTTTCATTTGTAGATTTATAGCTTGCAACAAGTCTCAAATTAATACATCATAAATATTTTAATATGATTATCATGGTGAACTTTTAATTTGCAGACTTTGAGCTAAGCAATGTAAAGGACACAAGGTTTTATAAGCCTGGATGTCATTTGTCTAAAATAGATGTAGGAACAAGAGAAATCTTTATTATATTAAAACTAAGGAAAAGAATCAAATCCCTCATTGTCCAATTTTTAAACTTAGATGTGATATTGATTTTTGTCTCTTTGTTAAACTAAAACTTACTGCCAGACTTTTATTTTTATTTTTTTGAGACACCTTTCAAGATAAGAAAATTGGGCTTCATCTTATCGTAATTCACCAGATGAAAGCTTTCTCATTCTCTTTCTCATTCTATCCTCACACCTTTTACTCCTTAATAGACAAAGCTTCAGTTTGGGCACAAGAGAATCAATACAGAACTAAACACAGGGGGCTGCTATCTATCAAGGGCTAAATGAAGAACAATATAGAAAGTTAATTCTTGAGAAAAGTAATTGAAGCCTTCAATGGAAACTTTTACCCCTTTATCTGGACAAAAGCTAATGTTATTTAAAACAATGGGGATAAATATGCAGCATTTTTACAAAAATTGATAGATATAGAATTAGCATATAATTTCCCCCTGTAATAGTGGGTTGATATGAATAGATTTTTTGTATAGGGGAAAACTATACAAGCATGCTGTTTAGACAGTTATTATATCCTTGTAAGAATGGCAGAGAAAAACTTAATATCACATGTATTTCTGTGAATGTCAGAGTGTGGCTTCTATTCTTATTCCTAGGATGGTAGCTAGACCTCCTCTGATCTCACTGGTTACTCAGAAGTCTATATAACATTTTCACATGCCAGGGCTATTTTATTAATAAACCAGAAATGCAAGAAATCAGAAAAGTTACCTTCAAAAAATTGCCTGAATAAATGTAAAATGTAGAATTGCCTAAAACAAACACAAACTGAAGTTTTTGAACTTTTAAGAATATATAATAAATAGGTATTATTTTGGTGGCAAATGCCCATCCAAAGAGGCATCAAAATCCTTCAAGGAAAACTAGTAGTATATTTTATTTATTTATATATACACTAACATGCATAGTCACTTTCTCACACACAGACTCATTCATTTAAACATATATACATATGTATATATAATATATTTTAGCTGTTGGAAGATATGTATGTGTAGTATGCATTGTGCTAGTGTACATATATATGTGCTTATATTACATACACACATTATATAGATACAGATAGATGCTGGATAGATAACAGACAGATAGATGATAGATATATAGATAGGTAGGTAGATAGATAATAGTGAATAGTGGGAAAAAAGATAACCAAGGTATCTTATAAAAGTATAACATAATACAGACAAATGTACATTGATGTAATATATTACTTATGACATATATTTTTTAATTATTATGAGAGAGTGTTCTACTAAATTCATTAAGTTAAAATATAAGACCAAACCATATTTAATAATCCTTTACTATTTGCTTTTAATTATAACATTGAAATAGACCAAAGCAGTGTGGAAAAATTGTGTATATGAGAGACAACTGTGAACATGTCTGTGAAAAATATTCCTGATTTTTAGTTGATATTTAAAGCTATAGTTTACTATACACTGTACTATTCCTAACTATTGGCTCTGAGTTATAAAAGAAAATTAACAATATATGGGCCTATGAGTGATCCAGAAAGCATTGTTTTACAATAGTTCCCAAACTTGTGTTCCTTCCTTGTGCTTCTGCTCAAACTTCTTTCAATGATAGATTTGTGCCCTAGAGGTGTAAGCCAAATTAACCCTTTCTTTCTGAACTTGTTTTTGGTCAGAAAGTTCTATAATGAGTATCTACAGTCTTCATTTATAGTCTTCAATCTGTAACTGAGCATGCAGCCATAATTTCTCATTATATTTACTTTTCATTACTACTATTTTGTACTATTTTTGCATTCACTAAGTTCCTTGAACAGTCATTGTTCCTACCTACTAGAATGATGCAAATCTTTATCACTCATTAATGACCCAGGTCATTTAAATACATTCTGTGTTATTTGTAGTTTTCTAGCAACTTTAGTTATAAGAAATTGTAATACTAAGATAGACATATGTTAAGGAGTTTTCTATGCTTCGGTAACATTCTTCTTTATATCCCTTAGGGATTAGCAGTTCTGTTTTCCCCCAGATAGTCAGATAAATTACTATCTCAATATTTGGTTGATTTAGATTACAAAAATGTACAAAGTGATCGAGAATATATACTTTCAGTTCACTGAAATGAATGTTCTATCTTTTTAAGTGCATTCTTTTCTTTGAAATGACATTTAGGTCACCAGAACATACTAGTTGTTTACTAAGGTCTTTTGTAAACAGTACCATTGGTTTTTCTGCTATTTTATTTATTAGGTTAAGAATACTGACTTTGGGAGAAAATAATCATGCATTGGTTGATTATTCAGAGCATAAATCATCAGCACTGGAACTTGTCATCTGGCTCATACTATACATCTTCAAAAGGCCATTTATGAATTTTATCAATCCAGATGTCTCATGACTAAATCCAACTTTATAAGTTTAGAAAGTACTATTAGAATTATCCCATTGTTCTATTCTTCAACTATGCAGTTGGTTCTTTGTTCAGAAAAAGTGCTGGGTGGAACATCATGGTAGAACAAACATTTGGTAAGCTTATATATTCTTTTAGCAACACCATTTCATTAAAGAATAACATTAATGCAATTCATAATATGTCTTCCAAAAAGAAAATAACAGGGCCTAATTATGTAGTAGACTAATCTCTTCATATATAATACAATGCTTCTGGCAGATAGGATAGTCAACAATAGCTATAGTCAAGTTTAACTTTGCTGAATGAAAGGTAATGTTGTTTAGTTAAAGTATATATCTCATCAGTGACTGTATATGTCTCATCAGTGACACTATAGTTAAGAAATCCATGTTTCATGTGGTTGATGATAAGGTAACAGAAGAAAAATGCCAACAACAGATAAAATCCAAATATTTGTGACTTAATAAATAATTAAACAGTGATTCATATGAGAAAAAAGTCAGTAAAACCAATTTCCACAATCATGGTCTCATAAGTCAATTAGTTTCCCCTGATAGACACAGGAATAGTGTGCAACTATCTTTTGCTGTGGGTAAAGGGTCAAATTTCTTTCTACTAGAAAGTTAAAGAGCAGCAAGTTCTATGATATATGTAGAAAGCAGACTATGACAAATTTGGAATAGGGAAATATATAATCATTTATGGTAATACATTCAGTTCAAGTTTGGCACAACTTAGTACACTATGCAAAGATAGCCACACTGTTATTCATCACTAATTTCCCAATGTATTTTGTAAACCATTCAACTACAACTTCAAATGGTTATTTTTGATAGTATTAAATACTAACTTACTAAATCTTATATTAATTGTCAATACTAAAAATAGTTATGGGCAAACCAAATAAAAGAGTGGTATATTATAGCATCATGCACTTTTATAAAATACAGGGAACTTGGTAAAAGTCACATAGACAAGTAAACAAAAATCTGTATGTTTTATATTCTATAAAAGTTGTATGCATGAATGAGGTACTGTACACATGAAATGAAACTGTATTTCTATATCTTACAGTATAGAAAAGATAACTAGAATTTAGTAAAAGGTATAAATATAATATCTAAAGTTACTACATGAAAGCACAAAGAGAATTATTAAAAAAAATTTCCAGGACAAAAATATGTTTGAAATATATAAAAAAGCAAACATAATAAAATAAAAAATTGACCACAAATTAAGAGGTTTGTCTAAGTATATCAGGAATTCAAATAAGCACAAAATAATAATTATGTAATTTAAAATAGGTATATAATCATGTTTGTAAAAAATGTTTATGTGTATGCATGTAAATATACATTTTTTGCTTTTTTCTGATGTTTTTTACATATCCACTACTGTTCCCTTTCTTTCTTCCCAGTCATCCCCTAGTTTCCTGGTCCTCTCCCTTGAAGGTCTACTTCCAGAATCCTTTCCAGTTAACCACGCCCCGCTCATCTCCAGTCCTCTGATGCGATTGTTCACATGTATAGTTCCTGATTTCCCGCTACATCTCCCCATTTTGTGTAAATAGGAAGGTTCTAAACTAGGTATAAAACTACATACTATAGGGATCATCATAAGACAGTGTCTGGGAAAGAGAAAGGTACTAACATAGGTGAGGTCAAACTACTGCTAACAAACAACAACTACAAAGTACAATTTAATATCTAAATTGTTGATACGAGAAAATGCACAGGGATTGCTTTAAGGCTGTTTATCTTAAACAATAGAGTTTTAACACTTGAATGTCTTTGCTGAAATGTGAAGTAATAACAACCTCAACTATCTAATCTTCAACACCATCAAGACCTGAGAAGGAAAATATATACCTAAAATTGGAAGCATGAAGTAACTTCCAGAATTTAGGAGAAGACAATGACAGTTAACTACCTGGACAGTCATCCACCACTTTTCTGTATCACGGGAGCATCCATTCTTGTGGCTACTGGCCTAGGATATCTGACAAATCTCCATAGAAGCAGGGTATTTATTGGTAGGACTGTCTTATCCTGGCTAGGCAGGCTTCGACAGTCTCTATCCTTCATCCTGCAGGTCCATTTCAGACAGTGAGCACGCTGACAGCAGTCAGGGCAAGTGCAGTCCTTTGCCCCTCAGGCCATTATTCCCCAAACAAGACAATCTCTTTGCAAGATGTCTGTGATGCTCAACATCACCTTGAAAAAGGAACGGTTTTGCCAGGAGTTGTCATGTCTCTCAAGGACAAATTTGAGATAACAAAATCATGAATGCCATATTCTCTCGGTCTATGAAGTGGTTGAAGACACCTATCTATTGGGTGTATTCTGACATGTTTCTGAAAAGCCTGAGTATCCTGACTGTTAGATGATAAATCTGAATAACCATAATCTGCAATTCCAATCAACCAAGAAAGTGAGGCTAACATTGTAAAAATAGGCATTCCAAAATGAGTGTACAGCTCCTCCAAATAATTTCAAGTATAACAATCTGATGAAACTTGACCAAAATACACATTATTTTTATCAAATGACAACAATATCCTAACTATATATCATTATATATAAAAATATATCTAAACAGATTTATATAAAACAACTTGTGTGTATAGTTCAACAAATGTTATGGGTATCATAAATGATTAGAGGTAGAAATTGCATTATGGAAATGACAATGCACTTAATACATATCAGTGTGCAAAATATTTTAGACAGAGGTAGACACATGCAAAATAGGGCAATTATACATTCAACTTTGCATCAATATATAATATCACAATCAGACATATAGATTAATTTCCCATTTGTGTCAATATACAAACATTCATACCATGTTCAACTTTGTATCAATATACATATTATCTAAATTAAACATATAGATTGATTTCCCATTTGTATCAATATACAAACATTTGTACCATGTCAATTCATTTTTCATTCATCCTTTGGTTAATAGTTGTTTGCAAGTATAATGATCTCCTATCTATTCCCTTTTCTTTCTCTCTCTCTCTTTTTTTGTTTTTCATCTATAATATCATTCTCTCCTCTACCCAAGATTAACTTATAATCATCGTACCAAAATGATAATTGACCATAACCCTCCCTTAAATGACCAACTTATCGGGAAAGGGATGTAGTTCTTTCATTGAGTTGCTTCATGCTGACCTGTGGGCAATGGTATCTCTGTGGGGTCCTGTAAACTAAAGAATGGTTAAGTCGTAATGAAGTAACTGTAAACATATATATATATATATATATATATATATATATACATATATATATATATAAAACCATTCCACAAATGTCTATAATCATTCTCATCATACTGAGTGAGTCCATCTGAAATATTTGCTAAAGATATGATAAGAAACTATCTAACGACTGTCCTGATTGGCCTATACCTCAAAAGTGATCACTGAGTGACATACAGCAGGTTCCTTCTTACTCTGTCTCAATGGTTTTTTGTTTTGTTTTGTTTCATTTTGTTTTTTATCAGTGGGGGCCCATCTTCCTTCTGGATGCCTTGTAGAGTGCTGGTAGGAGAAATCGTTTTTAATAGTGAAGGATCCAATGGATATTATCAACTGAAGATATTGAACCATCAGAAGGTATTGTGTGCAGAAAAGATTTCTAAAGTAAGAGAGTAAAAAATGCAAACAGGAATAAGATTTAAAATTTAAAATAAAAGTGAGATAAGATTGGTCCCTATATATTTCATCTATTTTCTGTCCCACTTCAGGTGGCTTTTCTGACATGAGACAGAGTTTTTAAAATTTTATTTACCAATACACTTGGATTCAGAGAGGGAGAAAGCCACTTGTTCCACCTCCAAAGCCAGTCTTTTTTGTTAGCAAAACAGGACCTCCTTTATATATATAAATACATAATCATTAGATATAGATGTACAGTTGTGAGAATAAAGAAATTACCCTTAGTGCCTGTCAGTGTCAGGTGTCCTTGTAATCCCCTGTAGTCCTTTTAACTTTTCAAAAGTCTGAGCATTCAGCTTCCTTTTAGTTTTGTGAAGAGGGTTGTATCCATTCTTCTGTAAAAACAAAATTAAGACCCTGTCCCACCTTAGTTAAGTGAATGTTCCTTACCACATATCCAATTGTCTTATCGGCACACAAGCCATTACTCCTCCTCAAGAGGGTTCTCCTTTTAAATCCGGTTCTTTATCAATCTCGTTGGTACCCATATTTTCTCTTTTCCTGTGGAAACAAAAGCAAAACCTCTACCTCAATGAAGTATAAGCAATGGAGGAGTTTCCCCCTTAGTACACATACATTCCAGCATAGGCTGACATCAGTGTATTTGTTTTAGCCATTCTGACAGGTACAAAGTGATACACTAGATTTGTATGGAAATGGCTATACAATGGCTAGAAATATTGAGAATTCCTTTAAGTGTCTTCAGCAATTTGAGATTATTCTGTTGAAAATTCTTTATGTAGCTCTGTATCCCATTTTTTTTATTTTATTTTTTTCCCTTCTTTATTTTGTAATTATCAAAAAAAACAGTAAAAAGAATTTAAAATGTGGAAGAGTTAGCAATAACTATACAGAGGATGAGAATCATAAGCATGGCTTATCAAGGGTGGAAATGCAAATAAGATTGCTACACATATATTTACTTTGTGTTCAGCTTTCCCTCTGAATTTTTTTTCCACCCCTGTATATCATTATTCAAGGTCTCTTCCCCCTCCCACCACATCTGATCATTTTTCTTCTCAGCAACTCCCCATCCCCTCCCTGGGCAGGGAGTAGAGAGTCCTATGGTCCCACTGACCCAATAATGCTTGGATCAGTCTTCACTCCAGGCCAAATCCAGTTTTGTCCCCCCTCCCTCAAGAGTGAGTAAGGTGTTTCTATAGTTGGACTGGGGTTTGAAAGGTCAGTCCAGGATGTTTCTGATCCCAAGCTGTTCAGTGGTTGTGGTTTGCCGCTTGGGAATGTTTGGCTTTTTTTCTTGTTTGTTTGTTTAGAGACCACTAGTGAGTGAGTACATCCCGTTCTTATCTCTCTGAGTTTGTGATAACTCGCTCAGGAGGATATTCTCCAAATCCATCCATTTGCCTGTGAATTTTAGGATATCATTTTTTTCTTACTGCTGAGTAGTATTCCATTATGTAGATGTACCACAGTTTGTTAATCCATTCTTCAGTTGAGGGACATCTAGGTTGTTTCCAAGTTCTTGCTATAACAAATAATGCTGCTATGAACATAGTTGAGCTAATACCTTTGGAGTGTGAATGTGCCTCTTTAGGGTATACACCCAGAAGTGGAATTGCTGGGTCCTTGGGGAGATTGATTCTCAATTTTCTGAAAAACCTCCATACTGCATTCCAAAGTGGCTGAACAAGCTTTCACTCCCACCAACAATGGAGGAGTGTTCCCCTTGCTCCTCTTCCTCTCCAGCATAGCCTGTCATCTGTGCCTTTTATCTTAGCCAATCTAACATGTGTTAGGTGGTATCTCAAAGTTGTTTTGATTTGCATTTCTCTGATGGCTAAAGATGAAGAGCACTTTTTCAGGTGCCTTTCAACCATTCGCAGTTCCTCTGCTGAGAATTCCCTTTTTAGATCTGAACCCCATTTTTTGATAGGGTTATTCAAGGTTTTGGGATCTAAATTCTTGAGCTCTTTATATACCTTAGAGATCAGTCCTCTATCACTTGTAGGGTTGGTGAAAATCTTTTCCCATTGTGTAGGCTGGCGTTTTGTCCTATTGACAGTGTCCTTGGCTTTGCAGAAGCTTCCCAGCTTCAGGAGATACCACTTATTGATTGTTGGTCTTAGTACCTTTGCCACTGGTGTTATATTTAGGAAGTGGTGGCCTGTGCCAATTTATAGAAGTGTAATTCCCACTTTCTTTTTTATCAAGTTCAAAGTGGTTGGGGTTAAGTTGAGGTCTTTGATCCTCTTGGATTTGAGTTTTGTGCAGGGTGACAGGCTCGAGTCTATTTGCATTTTTCTACACACATCCTTCCAGTTATGCCAAACCATTTGTTAAACATACTATATTTTTCCATTGAATGTTTTGGGCATCTTTGTCAAAAATCAGATGTTCATAGGATGTTGGGTTTTTGTCTGGATCCTCAATTCTATTCCATTGGTCCACAAGTCTGTTTTTATGCCAGTACCAGGCTGTTTTTATTACTGTAGCTCTATAGTATAGCTTGAAGTCAGGGATGGTGATATTTCCTGAGGTTCTTTGGTTGAGTAAAATTGTTTTGGCAATCCTGCCTTTCCTGTTTTTCCAAATGAAATTGAGTATTGTTCTTTCAAGGTCCAAAAAATGTTGTGTTGGGATTTTGATGGGCAGTGCATTGAATCTGTAGATTGCCTTTAGAAGAATTGCCATTTTTACTATGTTGATCCTACCAGTCCAGGAACATGGGAGAGCTTTCCATTTTCTGATATCCTCTTTAATTTCTTTCCTCAGTGATTTAAAATTTTTGTCAAATATGTCTGTTACTTCTTTGGTTATAGTTACTCCAAGGCATTTAATACTATTTGCAATAGATCCGAGCCTGTCACCCTGCACAAAACTCAAATCCAAGTGGATCAAAGACCTCAACTTAACCCCAACCACTTTGAACTTGATAGAAGAGAAAGTGGGAAATACACTTCTACAAATTGGCACAGGCCACCACTTCCTAAATATAACACCGGTGGCATAGGCACTAAGACCAACAATCAATAAGTGGGATCTCCTGAAGCTGGGAAGCTTCTGCAAAGCCAAGGACACTGTCAATAGGACAAAACGCCAGCCTACACAATGGGAAAAGATTTTCACCAACCCTACAAGTGATAGAGGACGGATCTCTAAGGTATATAAAGAGCTCAAGAATTTAGAGCCCAATACCTTGAATAACCCTATCAAAAAATGGGGTTCAGATCTAAAAAGGGAATTCTCAACAGAGGAACTACGAATGGCTGAAAGGCACCTGAAAAAGTGCTCTTCATCTTTAGCCATCAGAGAAATGCAAATCAAAACAACTTTGAGATACCACCTAACACATGTTAGATTGGCTAAGATAAAAGGCACAGATGACAGCCTATGCTGGAGAGGATGCAGAGCAAAGGGAACACTCCTCCATTGTTGGTGGGATTGTAAGCTAGTTCAGTCACTTTGGAATACAATATGGAGGTTTCTCAGAAAATTGAGAATCAATCTTCCCAAGGACCCAGCAATACCACTTCACTTCTGGGTATATACCCTAAAGAGGCACATGCACACTCCAAAGGTATTAGCTCAACTATGTTCATAGCAGCATTATTTGTAATAGCAAGAACCTGGAAACAACCTAGATGTCCCTCAACTGAAGAATGGATTAACAGACTGTGGTACATCTACACAATGGAATACTACTGAGCAGTAAGAAAAAATGATATCCTAAAATTCACAGGCAAATGGATGGATTTGGAGAATATCCTCCTGAGTGAAGTCTCACAAACTCAGAGAGATAAGCAGAGGATGTACTCACTCACTAGTGGTCTCTAAACAAACAAACAAGAAAAAAAGCCAAACATGCCCAAGAGGCAAACCACAAGCACCGAACAGCTTGGGATCAGAAACACCCTGGACTGACCCTTCAAACCCCAGTCCAACTATAGGAACACCTGACTCACTCTTGAGGGAGGGGGGAAAGAACTGGATTTGGCCAGAAGTGGAGACTGATCTAAGCTTTATTGGGTCAGTGGGACCACAGGACTGTCTGCTCCATGCCCAGGGAGGGGATGGGGAGTTTCAGAGAAGAAAAATGACCAGATGTGTTGGGTGGGGGAAGAGACCTTGAATAAGGATATACAGGGATGGAAAAAAAAATTCAGAGGGAAAGATGAACACAAAGAAAATATATGTGTAGCAATCTTATTTGTATTTCCACCCTTGATAAGCCATGCTTATGATTCTTATCCTCTGTATAGTTATTGTTAACACTTCCGCATTTTAAATTATTTTACTGTTTTTTTTCTTGATAAACACAAAATAAAGAAGGAAAAAAAATACTATTTGCAGCTAATATGAAGGGTAATATTTCCCTTATTTCTTTTTCAGCTCTTCTATCTTTAGTGTATAGAAGGGCTACAGATTTCTTTGAGTTAATCTTGTATCCTGCTACATTGCTGAAGGTGTTTATCAGCTGAAGCAGTTCCTTGGAAGAATTTTGTGGGTCACTTATGTATATAATCATATCAACTGCAAATAGTGATAGCTTTACTTCTTCTTTTCCAATTTGTATCCCCTTAATCTTTTTGTTCCCTATTGCTTTAGCTAAAACTTCGAGAACTGTATTAAATAGATAAGGGGAGAGTGGAAATCCTTGTCTAGTTCCTGATTTTAGTGGCATTGCTTTGAGTTTTTCTCCATTAAGTTTGATACTGGCTGTTGGCTTCCTGTAAATCGCCTTAATTATATTTAGGTATTCTGCCTGTATTCCTGATCTCTCCAGGGCTTTAATCATAAGAGAGTGTTGAATTTTGTCAAAGGCTTTTTCCTCTTCTAAGTATATGATCATGTGGTTTTGTTCCTTTAGTTTTTTTATATGATGGATAAAATTTACAGTTTTTCATATGTTGAACCAGCCCTGCATTTCTGGGATGAAGCCTACTTGGTCATGGTCGATGATATCTTTTATGCATTGTTGTATACGGTTTGCCAAAATTTTGTTGAGAATTTTCGCATCAATATTCATGAGGGGAATTGGTTTGTAATTCTCCTTCTTTGTTGTGTCTTTGAGTGGCTTTGGTATTAGGGTGATTGTGGCCTCATAAAAAGAATTTCGCAAAATTCCTTCAGTTTCTTCTGTGTGAAATAGCTTGAGGAGTAATGGTAGTAATTCTTCTTTGAATGTCTGGTAGAATTCGGCACTGAAACCATCTGGACCAGGGCTTTTATTTTTGGGGAGGTTTTTAATGACAGCTTCAATTTCCTTAAGGGTTATAGGCCTGTTTAGGTAATTAATCTGATCTTCATTTAATTTTGGAAGATGGGGCCTGTCCAGAAAGCTATCCATTTCTTCTAGGTTTTCCATTTTTGTGGAATACAGATTTTCAAAATATGACCTGACAATTTCTGTATTTCCTGGGGGTCTGTTGTTATGTCCCCCTTTTCATTTCTGATTGTGTTGATTTGGACACTCTCTCTCTGTGCTTTGATTAGTTTGGCTAAGAGCTTATCTATCTTGTTAACTTTCTCAAAGAACCAACTCATAGATTCATTGATTCTTTGTAATGTTCTTTTTCTTACAATTGTATTGATTTGAGCTCTAAGTTTAATTATTTCCTGCCGCCTACTCCTTCTGGTTGGGTTCGCTTCTAATTGTTCTAAGGCTTTCAGCTGAGCTGTTAGGTCTCTAGTGTGGGATTTCTCAAGGTTTTTCAAATAGGCATCTAGCGCAATGAATTTTCCTCTTAAGACTGCTTTCATTGTGTCCCACAAGTTTGGATATGTTGTAGATTCATTTTCATTGAATTCTAGGAAGACTTTGACTTCTTTCTTTTTTTTTTTCTTCTTTATTTTGTATTTATCAAAAAAACAGTAAAAAGAATTTAAAAATGCCAAAGAGTTAACAATAACTATACAGAGGATAATAATCATAAGCATGGCTTATCAAGGGTGGAAATGCAAATAAGATTACTACACATATATTTTCTTTGTGTTCAGCTTTCCCTCTGAATTTTTTTTTCCATCCCTGTATATCCTTATCAAAAGTCTCTTCCCCCTCCCACCACATCTGATCATGTTTCTTCTCTGCAACTCCCCATCCCCTCCCTGGGCAGGGAGCACACTGTCCTATGGTCACACTGCCCAATTTCTTTCTTAATTTCTTCGTTGACCCAGAGATGGTTCAGCTGAGTGATGTTTAGTTTCCATGAGTTGGTAGGCTTTCTTTGGGTTTTGTTGTTGTTAAACTCTAACTTTAGGCCCTGGTGGTCCGATATGTTACAAGGGATTATTTCCACTTTTTTGTATCTGCTGATATTTGCTTTATGACCAATTTTGTGGTCACTTTTGGAGAAAGTTCCATGAGGAGCTGAGAAATATGTATATTCCCTTGCCTTTGGGTGGAAGGTTCTGTAGATATCTATGAAATCCATTTGCATCATAACCTCATTTAGACTCCTTATTTCTCTGTTGAGGCTCTGTCTGGTTGATCTATCCAGGGTGGAAAGTGGGGTGTTGAAGTCTCTCACTATTAGCGTGTAAGAATTGATGTGGGATTCGAGCTTTAGCAGTGTTTCTTTTACATATGTAGGTGCCCTTATATTAGGGGCATAAATATTTAAGATTGAAATCTCCTCTTGAACAATTTTTCCTGTGATGAATAAGTAGTGGCCCTCTTGGTCCCTTTTTATTGCTTTTAGCTTAAAGTCTACTTTGTTAGGTTTTAGGATTGCAACCCGTGCTTGTTTCTTAGGACTGTTTGACTGGAAAATTTTTTCCCAACCCTTTATACTAAGCCTGTGTCTGTCTTTGCAGTTGAGGTGTGTTTCTTGTAGGCAACAGAAGGATGGCTTCTGTTGTTGTATATGTCTTGTTAGTGTGTGACGTTTTATAGGAGAGTTGAGACCATTGATATTAAGGGAAATTAGTGACCATTGATTCATAATTCCTGCCCTTTTTGGTGGTAACTTGCTTGTGTTTCCTTTCTCTAGGGTATTCTTCTGTGGACTTATTGATTGTTTGTGATTTCGTGGGTGTATCTGGGGTCCTTAGGTTGGAGTTTTCCCTCTAATCCTCTCTGTAGCGCTGGATTCGTAGATCGATATTCTTTAAGTCTGACTTTGTCCTGAAATACCTTGTTTACTCCATCTATGGTGATTGATAATTTTGCAGCGTATAATATTCTAGTTTGGCAGCCATGCTGTTTTAGCATCTGTATAACTTCTGACCAAGCCCTTCTAGCTTTCATCATTTCCATTGAATAGTCAGGCGTTATTCTGATTGGTCTGCCTTTATATGTGAGGTGGCCCTTTTCTTTTGCAGCTCTTAAAATTTTTTCTTTCTTCTGTCTGTTTTGTGTCTTGATTATAATGTGGCGCGCTGACTTTTTTTGGGATCATATCTATTTGGTGTTCTGTAAGCTCTTGTATCTTTATAGGCATTTCCTTCTTCAGGTTAGGAAAGTTTTCTTCTATGATTTTATTGAAAACATTATCTGTGCCTTTGAGCTGGTATTCTTCTCCTTCTTGTATTCCTATTTTTCTCAAATTAGGTCTTTTCATGGTGTCCCAGATTTCCTGAACATTTTGATTTATGGCTTTTTTAGTTTTATTATTTTCTTTGACTGATATATCTATTTGAGCTACTGAGTCTTCCACTTTAGAGATTATGTCTTCCATCTCTTGAACTCTGTTTGTTATGCTTGTATCTGTGGTTCCAGCTTTTTTCTTCTTGTTTTCTATTTCTATCTTTGCCTCATTTTGTGCCTTTTTTATTGCTTCCATTTCAGTTTCTATTTCCTGGCATGTTTCTTTCATAGATTTGTTCATCTTTTCCAATTTTTGTTTGTATTTTCTTCTATTTCTTCAAGGCTTTTTTTCATATCTTCTTTGAGAGCTTCAGTGATCATCAAAAAGGAATTTTTGATGTTACTTCCTTCTATTTCCTCTTCATTTCTCAGTTCAGGTGTTGTATTTGTAAGATTGCCACTCTCTTCTGGAGTTACCATGTTGTCCTTTGTATTATTATGTAATTTTTTGCACTGACGTTTGCCCATGGCTTCATTGGTTCACAATTAGATGGCTCCTGGTCAGTTGTGGCACTCGGGTTTGTGTGCCTCCTGTCACCTCACTGGTCAGAGTCTGAGTCTGTCCTTTAGAGACCCCTGTAGTTGTTGTTATGCTCACTTCCAGGTGGTGGTGGGTAGCTGTGCAAATTCCCTCAGCAGGAGCTGTGGGTGTGATGATGGGCAGAGTTTACCTGCCCCTGCTCCAGAGTGGGCTGGGACTCTGCATATAGCACTTGGTCCTGGGAGCAGAACCAGAAGCTATGGGAGCTCAACTCTCCCTCCCAGGCTGGGATATAAGCGCTGAGGCCTGGTGACCCCTCCTCACCTCTGGGCGGGGTCTGAATCTGCCCTTCAGCGACCCCTGTAGTTGGTTTGCTCAGTTCCAGGTGTTGGTGCATAGCCGTGGAAATTCCCTCAGCAGGAGCTGTGGGTGTGGTGAGAGGCAGTGTTTACCTGCCCCTGCTCCAGAGTATGCTGGCACACTGCAGACAGCACTTGGTCCCGGGAGCGAAACCGAAAGCTATGGGAGCTCAACTCTCCCTGCCAGGCTGGGGTACAGGTGCTGGGGCCTGGTGACCCCTCCTCACCCCTGACCCGGGTCTAAATCTGCCCTTCAGAGACCCCTGTAGTTGGTTTGCTCAGTTCCAGGTGTTGGTGCATAGCCGTGGAAATTCCCTCAGCAGGAGCTGTGGGTGTGGTGACTGGCAGAGTTTTCCTGCCCCTGCTCCAGAGTGTGCTGGGACTCGGCAGACAGCACTTAGTCTCGGGAGTGGAACCAGAAGCTATTCCCAATTTTTTTAAGATGGCTACACATATATTTACTTTGTGTTCAGCTTCCCCTCTGAATTTTTTTTCCATCCCTGTATATCCTTATTCAAGGTCCCTTCCCCCTCCCACCACATCAGGTCATTTTTCTTCTCCACAACTCTCCATACCCTCCCTGGGCAGGGAGCAGACAGTCCTATGGTCCCACTGACCCAATAATGCTTGGACCGGTCTCAAAACTTGTCCAAATCCAGTTTTGTCCCCCCTCCCTCAAGAGTGAGTCAGGTGTTTCTATAGTTGGAATGGGGTCCGTAGGGTCAGTCCAGGGTGTTTCTGATCCCAAGCAGTTCAGTAGTTGTGGTTTGCCGCTTGGGCATGCTTGGCTTTTTTTCTTGTTTGTTTATTTAGAGAACATTAATGAGTGAGTACAACCCCTGCTTATGTTTCTGAGATTGTGATACCTCATTCAGGAGGATATTCTCCAAATCCATCCATTTGCCTGTGAATTATAGATATCATTTTTTCTTGCTGCTGAGTAGTATTCCATTGTGTAGATGTACCACAGTTTGTTAATCCATTCTTCAGTTGAGGGACATCTAAGTTGTTTCCAGGTTCTTGCTATTACAAATAATGCTGCTATGAACATAGTTGAGTGAATACCTTTGAAGTTTTAATGTGCCTCTTTAGTATAAAGTAGAAGTGGTATTGCTGGGTCCTTGGGTAGATTCATACTCAGTTTTCTGAGAAACCACCATATTGCATTCCAAAGTGGCTGAACAAGCTTACACTCCCATCAACAATGGAGGAGTGTTTCTCTTGCTCGAAATTCTCTCCAACATAGGCTGTCATCTGTGCCTTTTATCTTAGCCAATCTAACAGGTGTTAGGCAGTATATCAAAGTTGTTTTGATTTGCATTTCTCTGATGGCTAAAGATGAAGAGCACTTTTTCAGGTGCCTGTCAGCCATTCATAGTTCCCCTGCTGAAAATTCTCTTTTTAGATCTGTACCCCATTTTTGGATTGGATTATTCAAGGTTTTGGGCTCTAGATTCTTGAGCTCTTTATATATCTTAGATATTAGTCCTCTGTCACTTGTAGGGTTGGTGAAATTCTTTTCCCATTCTGTAGGCTGTCGTTTTGTCCTATTGACTGTGTCCTTGGATTTGCAGAAGCTTCCTAGCTTCAGGAGATCCCAAATATTGATTGTTGGTCTTAGTGTCTATGCCACTGGAGTTATATTTAGGAAATGGTGGCCTGTGCCAATTTGTAGAAGTGTATTTCCCACTTTCTTTTCTCTCAAGTTCAATGTGGCTGGGTTTAGGTTGAGGTCTTTGATCCACTTGGATTTGAGTTTTGTGCAGGGTGACAGGCTCGGATCTATTTGCATTTTTCTACACACTTCCATCCAGCTATGCCAACAACATTTGTTAAATATACTATCTTTTTTTTCATTGAATATTTTGGGCTTCTTTGTCAAAGATCAGGTGTTCATAGGTTTTTGGGTTAATGTCTGGATCCTCAATTCTATTCCACTTGTCCACAAGTCTGTTTTCATGCCAGTACCAGGCTGTTTTTATTACTGTAGCTTTATAGTATAACTTGAAGTCAGGGATGGTGATACCTCCTGAGGTTCTTTTGTTGAATAAAATTGTTTTGGCAATCCTGACTTTCCTGTTATTCCAAATGAAATTGAGTATTGTTCTTTCAAGTTCCAAAAAATATTGTTTTTGGATTTTGATGGGCAGTGCATTGAATCTGTAGATTGCCTTTGGTAGAATTGCCATTTTTACTATGTTGATATTATTCTTACGCCCTAATAGTAGGAGACTTCAATACCCTACTTTCAACCCTGGATAGATCAACCAGACAGAGTCTCAACAGAGAAATAAGGAGTCTAAAAGAGTTTATGATGCAAATGGATTTAATAGATATCTACAGAACCTTCCACTCAAAGGCAAAGGAATATACATATTTCTCAGCTCCTCATGGAACTTCTCCAAAATTGATCACATAATTGGTCATAAAGCAAATATCAACAGATACAAAAAAGTGAAAATAATCCCTTGAAACATATCGGACCACCAGGGCCTAAAGTTAGAGTTCAACAACATCAAAACCCAAAGAAAGTACAACTCATGGAAACTAAACATCACTCAGCTGAACCATCTCCAGGTCAAGGAAGAAATTAAGAGAGAAATCAAAGTCTTCCTAGAATTCAATGAAAATGAATCTACAATGTATACAAACTTGTGGGACACAATGAAAACAGTCTTAAGAGGAAAATTCATAGCCCTAGATGCCTACATGAAAGACCTTGAGAAATCCCACACTAAAGACCTAACAGCGCAGCTGAAAGCCTTAGAACAATTAGAAGCAAGATCACCTAGAAGGAGTAGATGACAGGAAATAATCAAACTTACAGCTGAAATCAATACAATTGTAACACAAAGAACAATACAAAGAATCAATGAATCTCAGAGTTGGTTCTTTGAGAAAGTTATCAAGATAGATAAGCCCTTAGCCTAACTAATCAAAAAACAGAGAGAGAGTATTCAAATCAACAAAATCAGAGATGAAAAAGGGGACATAACAACAGACCCCCAGAAAATACAGAGAATTATCAGGTCATATTTTGAAAATCTGTATTCCACAAAAATGGAAAACCTAGAAGAAATGGACAGCTTCCTGGACAGGCCCCATCTTCCAAAATTAAATGAAGATCAGATTAATTACCTAAACAGGCTTATAACACTTAAGGAAATTGAAGCTGTCATTAAAAACCTACCCAAAAATAAAAGCCCTGGTCCAGATGGTTTCAGTGCCGAATTCTACCAGACATTCAAAGAAGAATTACTACCATTACTCCTCAAATTATTTCACACAGTCGAAACTGAAGGAATATTGCCAAATTCCTTTTATGAGGCCACAATCACCCTAATACCCAAACCACTCAAATACATAACAAAGAAGGAGAATTACAGACCAATTTTCCTCATGAATATTGATGCTAAAATTCTCAACAAAATTTTGGCAAACCGTATACAACAATGTATAAAAGCTATCATCCACCACAACCAAGTAGGCTTCATCCCAGAAATGCAGGGCTGGTTCAACATATGAAAAACTGTAAATGTTATCAATCATATAAACAAACTAAAGGAAAAAAACCACATGATCATATTGTTAGATGCAGAAAAAGCTTTTGACAAAATCCAGCACTCCTTTATGATTAAAGCCCTGGAGAGATCAGGAATACAGGGAGAATACCTAAATATAATAAAGGAGATTTACAAGAAGCCAACAGCCAGTATCAAACTTAATGGAGAAAAACTCAAAGCAATCCCACTAAAGTCAGGAACTAGACAAGGATGTCCTCTCTCTGATTATCTATTCAATATAATTCTCAAAGTTTTAGCTAAAGCAATAAGGAAATGAAAATAGATTAAGGGCATACAAATTGGAAAAGAAGAAGTGAAGCTATCTCTATTTGCAAATGATATGATTGTATACATAAGTGACCCACAAAATTCTTCCAAGGAACTGCTACAGCTGAGAAACACCTTCAGTAATGTAGCAGGATACAAGATAAACTCAAAGAAATCAGTAGCCCTTCTATATGCTAAAGATAGAAGAGCTGAAAAAGAAATAAGGGAAACATTACCCTTCATAATAGCTGCAAATAGTATTAAATACCTTGGAGTAACTATAACCAAAGAAATAACAGACCTATTTGACAAAAATTTTAAATCACTGAAGAAAGAAATTGAAGAGGATATCAGAAAATGGAAAGCTCTCCTATGTTCCATGATTGGTAGGGTCAACATAGTATCCCATTTTTTAAATTGGATTATTTAGTTTTCTGTTCTCTTGTTTCTTCAGTTCTTTATATATTTTGAGATTAGCTCTTAGGATTGGTGAAGATATTTTTCCATTCTGCATGCTGACATTGTGTCTTGTTGACCATTTTCTTTGCTTTACAGAAGCTTCTGAGTTTTAGTAGGTTCTATTTATTAATTTTTGTTCTCAGTGACTGTGCTGCTGGTGTTATATTTAGTAAGAGATATCCTGTGCCAAAGTATTTAAGACTATTTTTCACTTACTTTTATATCAGGTTCAGTGTAACTGACATTATGTTGAAGTGTTTGATCCACTTGTTGTTGAGTTTTGTTCAGGGAGACAGATATCAATCTATTTGCATTTTTTTACATACTGCCACTAATTGTTAAAGATCCTTTTTTATCCATTATATACTTTTGGCTTCTTAGTCAAAAATCAGGTGTTCATTGCTGAGTTGATTAATGTAAGTGTCTTCAATTTGATTCCATTGGTCCACATGTCTGCCAGTGCCAATCTATTTTTATTACTATAGCTTTTTAGCAAAACTTAACACCAGAGATGGTGATACCTCTAGAAGTTTTTTTTTAATAGAATTGTTTTAGAAACCATCGGTATTTTATTTTATTCATATCAACTTAATTATTCTTCTTATGAAGTCTGTGAAGAATTGTGTTTGGGATTGCATTGCATCTGTAGACTACTTTTGGTAAGATTTACATTTTTTACTATGCTTTTTCTATCTAAAAGCATTGCATATCTTCCCATTTCCTGATATTATTTCCAATTTCTTTCTTCAGTGATGTAAAATTCTTTTCATACTTTTTTTTAAAAAATTTCTTTTGTTAGAGTTGCCCTCAAATATTTGAGGGTATTTTTAAGTAAGTATTGTAAAATATTATGTTTCTTTTTTTATTTGAGCTTTTTTATTATTTGTACATAGAAGGCCTATTTTTTTTTAAGTTAATCTAGTATCTTTCCACTTTCCTGAAGGCATTTATCACCAAGAGGAGTTCCCTGGTAGAATTTTGGAGGTTACTTCTGTATATTATTATATCATTTGCAAATAGTAAAAAAAAATTGCCTTCTTCCTTTTTAATTTGTATCCCCTTGATCATCTTTGTTGTCTTATTGTTCTGGCTAGAACTTCTAGAATTTCAAGTAATAAATTGAATAGATATAGGGAGAGTGAACAGACTTGTTTTGTTCTTGATTATAAAATCACTAGTGAACTTAGTGAAATTTTTCTCTGGTTAGTTTGATGATGTTGGTTGTTAGGTTGATGTCTCTCTATCTCTCTCTCACTTTCTCTATCTCTCTCTCTATATATATGTATGAACGTATGTATATATGTATATGTATATATAAATTTTTATTATAAAATGTCTTTGTTCCCTGTATCTCCCTGCTCGCCCTCCTTTCCCATTCTCAGGATTCCTCCCAGTCTACCTCCATCCTCACCCCACCCCGTCTCCCCTCCCTTCCTCCAAAAGTGAAAGAAGTTCCAAACTGGGTAACTTTACCTTGGCAGACCCACTCCAGGCAAGTTTTATTTCCTCATCATAATATGAAGACTGGATTAGATGGTCCTCTGAAAGGAATGGGCTCCAAGGTGCAACCCCATGAACAGAAAGAGTTCCATCCCACCCCTTGAGGCTCTACATACTGCCCATGCCAATCCACAGTTGCCTACCAGTGGAAAGCCTATCTCCTTTTCCTTATGGTTCTCCAGGACCTGTTCTTCATTCAGAAGGCACCCCCGAGGTCCAATGAGCCCACTGTGTGGAACTTTTCCTAATAATCCTTATTCCCTTGCTCATATAGACACTCTTCCCCCTCTTTCTAGTTTGACTTAGAGCTCATCCTGGTGCTCAGCCTTAGCTTTCTGCCTCTGTTTCCACTCATTGTTGGATGTAGGTTCTGTGAAGACACTTAGGGAGGTGGTTGGAAATCTAGCCAAAACATCCTGTGAGTTCTTAGAGGTTTCGCTAGATCCTGGCCTCTTTCTAGCCCCACATTGGCTTCCTCTATCAAGATATACATTTCTTTTTTAATCCCTTTTTGTTGTTCTGTTCATTTAGTCATACCCTTTTCTCATAATTTGTTCCCACCTCTTTTTGGTTACTACCCACTATGATCCAAGTTTGCTAAGGAGATCTCTATTTTCTTTTTAGGAGGATATCTGGATGTCTCTCTGAAGTTCCTTATGATCCCAAGTTGTTCAGGGATTGTGGTTTGCAGCTTAGGTATTCTTTGCTGTTTGTCTAAAGTCCACTTGTGAGTGAGTATATCTAGTGCCTATCTTTCTGGTCTTGTGATACCTTGCTCAGGAAAATATTCTCCAAATTTGTCCATTTTCCTGCAAATTTTAGGATGTGATTTTTTTTTATTCTGCTGAGTAGTACTCTATTGTATAGATGTACTATAGTGTGTTAATCCATTCTTCAGGTGAGAGGCATCTAGGTTGTTTTCAGGTTCTGGATATTATGAATGATGCTGCTATAAACAAAGTTCAGCTAATGTCTTTGTGGTACAAATGTTCATCTTTTGGGTATATGCCCAATAGTGTTATTGCTGGATCATTGAGGAGATTGATTCCCAGTTTTATGAGGAATGGCCATTCTGTATCTCAGAGTGGCTGCACAAGTTTACACTCATATCAACAATTCAGGAGTGTTCCTCATGATCCATATCCTCTCCAGCATAAGCTGTCATCAGTGTTTTTGATCGTAGCCATTCTGACAAGTGTAAAGTGATATTTCAAATGTGTTTTGATTTGCATTTTTTGGTGGCTACAGATGTTGAGCAAATTTTAAAGTGCATTTCAGACAATTGTAATTTTTGGTTGAGAATTCCCTTTTTAACCCTGACCCCCATCTTTAAATTGGATTATTTGGGGTTTGGGACCTCTAGTTTCTTGAGTTAAATTTATATATTAGAGAGATAAGTCCTCTTTTAGATGTAGGATTGAAAAAGTATTTTTTTGAGCTCCCATAGCTTTCGTTTCTGCTCCCAGACCAGTGCTGTCTGCAGAGTCCCAGCACACTCTGGAGCAGGGGTGGATAATCACTCCCAGTCACCATACCCACAGCTCCAGCTAAGGGAGTTTGCACGGCTACCTACTGCCACCTTGAACTGAGCATGCCAATAACTGCAGGGGTTTCTGAAGGACAGACTCAGACCCTGACCAGAGAGGTGACAGGTGGCACACAAACCCGAGTGCCACAACTGACCAGGAGCCATCTAATTGTGAACCAATGAAGCCATGGGCAAATGCCAGTGCAAAAAATTACATAATAATACAAAGGACAATATGGTAACTCCAGAAGAGAGTGGCGATCTTACAAATACAAGACCTGAACTGAGCAATGAAGAGGAAACAGAAGGAAACAACACCAAAAATTCCTTTTTGATGATCATCAAAGCTCTAAAAGAAGATATGAAAAAAAGCCTTAAAGAAATAGAAGAAAATACAAACAAAAAATTGGAAGAGATGAACAAATCTATGAAAGAAACATGCCAGGAAATAAATAAAAGCTGAAATAGAAGCAATAAAAAAGACACAAAATGAGGCAAAGATAGAAATAGAAAATCTGAAGAAAAAAGGTGGGACCACAGATACAAGCATAACAAACAGAGTTCAAGAGATGGAAGATAGAATCTCTGAAGTGGAAGACTCAGTAGCTCAAATAGATATATCAGTCAAAGAAAATAGTAAAACGAAAAAAGCCATAACTCAAAATGTCCAGGAAATCTGGGACACCATGAAAAGATCTAATTTGAGAATAATAGGAATAGAAGAAGGAGAAGAATACCAGCTCAAAGGCACAGATAATGTTTTCAATAAAATCATAGAAGAAAACTTTCCTAACCTGAAGAAGAAAATGCCTATAAAGATACAAGAAGCTTACAAAACACCAAATAGGTATGATCCCAAAAAAAGTCAGCGCGCCACATTATAATCAAGCCACAAAACATACAGAAGAAAGAAAAAATTTTAAGAGCTGCAAAAGAAAAGGGCCAACTCACATATAAAGGCAGATCCATCAGAATAACGCCTGACTATTCAATGGAAATGATGAAAGCTAGAAGGGCTTGGTCAGAAGTTATACAGACGCTAAAACAGCATGGCTGCCAAACTAGAATACTATAGCCTGCAAAAGTATCAATCACCATAGATGGAGTAAACAAAGTATTTCAGGACAAAGTCAGTCTGAAAGAAAGACAAAGTCTATCTACCAATCCAGTACTACAGAGAGTATTAGAGGGAAAACTCCAACCTAAGGACCCCAGATATACCCACGAAATCACAAACAATCAATAAGTCCACAGAAGAATACCCTAGATAAAGGAAATACAAACAAGTTGCCACCAAAAATGGCAGGAAATATGAATCAATGACCACTAATTTCCCTTAATATCAATGGTCTCAACTCTCCTATTAAACGTCACACACTAACAAGATGGTTACAACAAAGATGCCTACAAGAAACACACCTGAACTGCAAAGACAGACACAGGCTTAGAATAAAGGGTTGGGAAAAGATTTTCCAGTCAAATGGTTCTAAGAAACAAGCAGGGTTTGCAATCCTAATATCTAACAAAGTAGACTTTAAGTTAAAAGCAATTAAAAGGGACCAAGATGGTCACTACTTATTCATCACAGAAAAAATTGGTCAAGAGGAGATTTCAATCTTAAATATTTATACTCCTAATTCATGGCCACCTACATATGTAAAAGAAACACTGCTAAAGCTCGAATCCCTC
The DNA here is from genome assembly GCA_004025045.1 of Sigmodon hispidus. Taxonomy (NCBI): domain Eukaryota; kingdom Metazoa; phylum Chordata; class Mammalia; order Rodentia; family Cricetidae; genus Sigmodon; species Sigmodon hispidus. The sequence continues at coordinate 16,014 of PVIH01005735.1, read as the reverse complement.
GTCAATCCTTATACCCTAATAGTGAGAGACTTCAATACCCACTTTCAACCCTGGACAGATCAACCAGAAAGAGCCTCAACAGAGAAATAAGGAGTCTAAATGAGGTTATGATGCAAATGGATTTCATAAATATCAAGAGATCCTTCTACCCAAAAGCAAAGGAATATACATATTTCTCAGCTCCTCATGGAACTTTCTCCAAAAGAGAGAGATTGTCCAAATCAACAAAATCAGAAATGAAAAGGGGGACATAACAACAGACCCCCAGGAAATACAGAAATTGTCAGGTCATGTTTTGAAAATCTGTATTCCACTAAAATGGAAAACCTAGAAGAAATGTACAGCTTTCTGGACAGGTACCATCTACCAAAATTGAATGAAGATCAAATTAATTACCTAAACAGGCCTATAACCCTTAAGGAAATTGAAGCTATCATTAAAAACCTACCCCAAAATAAAAGCCCTGGTCCAGATGGTTTCAGTGCCGAATTCTACCAGACATTCAAAGAAGAATTACTAACATTACTCCTCAAACTATTTCACACAGTCGAAACTGAAGAAATATTGCCAAATTCCTTTTATGAGGCCACAGTCACCCTAATACCCAAGCCACTCAAATACATAACAAAGAAGGAGAATTACAGACCAATTTCCCTCATGAATATTGATGCTAAAATTCTCAACAAAGTTTTGGCAAACAGTATATAGCAATGCATAAAAGATATCATCCACCATGACCAAGTAGGCTTCATCCCCGAAATGCAGGTCTAGTTTAACATATGAAAAACTGTAAATGTTATTCATCATATAAACAAACTAAAGGAACAAAACCACATGATCATATCCTTAGATGCGGAAAAAGTCTTTGACAGAATCCAACACTCCTTTATGATTAAAGCCCTGGAGAGATCAGGAATACAGGGAGCATACCTAAATATAATTAAGGCGACTTACAAGAAGCCAACAGCCAGTATCAAACTTAATGGAGAAAAACTCAAAGAAATCCCACTAAAGTCAGGAACTAGACAAGGATGTCCTCTCTCCTCTTATCTATTCAATATAGTTCTCGAAGTTTTAGCTAAAGCAATAAGGGAATGAAAAGAGATTAAGGGCATTCAAATTGGAAAAGAAGAAGTGAAGCTATCTCTATTTGCAGATAATATGATTGTATACATAAGTGACCCACAAAATTCTTCCAGGGAACTGCTACAACTGATAAACACCTTCAGTAATGTAGCAGGATACAAGATAAACTCAAAGAAATCAGTAGCCCTTCTATACACTGAAGATAGAAGAGCTGAAAAAAAATAAAGGAAATATTACCCTTTATATTAGCTGCAAATAGTATTAAATACCTTGGAGTAACTATAACCAAAGATGTAACAGACCTATTTGACAAAAATTTTAAATCATTGAAGAAAGAAATTGAAGAGGATATCAGAAAATGGAAAGCTCTCCCATGTTCCTGGATTGGTAGGATCAACATAGTAAAAATGGCAATTCTACCAAAGGCAAACTACAGATTCAATGTACTGCCTATCAAAATCCCAATACAATATTTTTTGGACCTTGAAAGAACAGTATTCAATTTCATTTGGAATAACAGGAAAGCCAGGATTGCCAAAACAATTTTACTCAACAAAAGAACCTCAGGAGGTATCACCATCCCTGACTTTAAGCTATACTATAGAGCTACAGTAATAAAAACAGCCTGGTACTGGCATAAAAACAGACTTGTGGACCAATGGAATAGAATTGAGGATCCAGACATTAACCCAAAAAC
>PVIH01005735.1:0-14131 GCA_004025045.1 Sigmodon hispidus | reverse complement strand
GTTTGACTAAGAGGCCCAAAACATTCAATGGAAAAAAGGTAGTATATTTAACAAATGGTGTTGGCATAACTGGAAGGAAGTGTGTAGAAAAATACAAATAGATCTGAGCCTGTCACCCTGCACAAAACTCAAATCCAAGAGGATCAAAGACCTCAACTTAAACCTAACCACTTTGAACTTGATAGAAAAAGAAAGTGGGAAATACACTTCTACAAACTGGCACAGGCCACCACTTCCTACATATAACACCAGTGGCACAGGCACTAAGACCAACAATCAATAAGTGGGATCTCCTGAAGCTGGGAAGCTTCTGCAAAGCCAAGGACACTGTCAATAAGACAAAACGCCAGCCTACAGAATGGTAAAAGAATTTCACCAACCCTACAAGTGATAGTGGACTGATCTCTAAGGTATATAAAGAGCTCAAGAATTTAGAGCCCAATACCTTGAATAACCCTATCAAAAAATGGGGTACAGATCTAAAAAGGGAATTCTCAGCAGATGAACTACGAATGGCTGAAAGGCACCTGAAAAAGTGCTCTTTATCTTTAGGCATCAGAGAAATTCAAATCAAAACAACTTTGAGATACCACCTAACACCTGTTAGATTGGCTAAAATAAAAGGCACAGATGACAGCCTATGTTGGAGAGGATGCAGAGCAAGGGCAACACTCCTCCATTGTTGGTGGGAGTGTAAGCTTGTCCAGCCACTTTGGAATGCAATATGGTGGTTTCTCCGAAAATTGATTATCAATCTCCCCAAGGACCCAGAAATACCACTTCTGGGTGTATACCCTAAAGAGGCACATTAAAGCTCCAAAGGTATTAGCTCAACTATGTTCATAGCAGCATTATTTGTAATAGCCAGAACCTGGAAACAACCTAGATGTCCCTCAACTGAAGAATGGATTAACAAACTGTGGTACATCTACACAATGGAATACTACTCAGCAGGAAGAAAAAATGATATCCTAAAATTTGCAGGCAAATGGATGGATTTGGAGAATATCCTCCTGCGCGAGGTATCACAATCTCAGAGAGATAAGCAGTTTATGTACTTATTCACTAGTGGTCTCTAAACAAGCAAACAAGAAAAAAGCCAAACATGCCTAAGTGGCAAACCACAACCACTGAACAGCCTGGGATCAGAAGCACCCTGGACTGACCCTTCAAACCCCACTCCAACTATAGGAACACCAGACTCACTCTTGAGGGAGGGGGGACAAAACTGGATTTGGCCAGGAGTGGAGACTGATCCAAGCATTATTGGGTCAGTGGGACCATAGGACTCTCCACTCCCTGCCCAGGGAGGGGATGGGGAGTTGCAGAGAAGAAAAATGACAAGATGTAGTGGGAGGATGAAGGGACCTTGAATAAGGATATAGAGGGATGGGAAAAAAAATTTCAGAGGGAAAGCTGAACACAAAGTAAATATATGTGTATCAATCTTATTTGCATTACCACCGTTGATAAGCCATGCTTATGATTCTTATCCTCTTTATAGTTATTGTTAATTTTTCCTCATTTTAAATTTATGTAACTGTTTTTTTTTTGTTAAATACAAAATAAAGAAGGAAAAAAAAAACGTATTTTTTCCTTTTGGTAGGCTGTGTTTTTTTGTCATGGACTCTGTTCTTTGCCTTAAGAATTCTCTCAGCTTCAGGAGATCACACTTATTAATTGTTGTTCTTAGTGTCTGTGCTACTGGTCTTATATATAGGAATTGGTCACCTGTGCCAATGTGATGGCAGGTATTTCCCACTTTCTTTTCTATCATAGAATGTGCAGATAAGGATAATTTCACTTCTTTATTTCCAATTTGTACCCCCTTCTTAATCTCTTTTCATCCTTTATTACTTTAGCTAAAACTTTGTAAACTATATTGAATAGATAAAGGAAGAGAGGACATCCTTGTCAAGTTCCTGATTTTAATGGGATTGCTCTGAGTCTTTCTCCATTTAGTTTGGCTTTGGCTGTTTCTGACCATGAACGTCTTCCAAAGCATTTTTCATGGGCCACAATATTCTAAAAGGCCTGTTTACACAGTTTGTTGAATTTTCCTGAGAAATAGAGGTTTGGAAGATTGAACCATTTCTACTCAGAAAGATGTGAATGTTGTTCATATGTCATGATCATTTCTTGCTTAAATATATGAGCAGTAAATAAGGAAATTTAGAAATTGAGGAGGCTGAAATTTATTTTGAGAGTAAAAGAAGAAATAAGAAGAAAAATCTATGAAACTGTTTGACTGCCTATAACTAGTAATGCCTAATGTAGAATAGTAAAAGTTTCCCTTGAATCAGGCTTCTACTTGACTGCATAAAGCAATCCTTTCCAGATGATATGATAGTATACATAGGTGACACCCAAAATTATATCAGAAAATTCCTACAGCTGATGAATACTTTAAGTGAAGTGATCAGATACACAATTAACTATATATATCTATAAATATTTGTAGCCCTTTTATATATACTTTATAAAAGGTCTGAGAAAAAAGTCATGTAAAGTACACCTTTCACAAAAGCCATGAACAATATAAAATATTTTGGGGTAACCAACTAAGTAAGTGAAAGTCATGAATGTAAAGAACTTCAAATCTTTGGATAAATAATTTGAGAAGACATCAGAAAATTCTCATGCTCATCCATCAGGAAAATTAATAGTAAAAATTACCATCTTCAAGTAATCTACAGTTTTACCACAAACCTCATCAAAATTCTTATACAATTTTTACAGTATTAAAATTCAATAATCAACTTTAATGGGGAAACAAAACAAAACTTTGAATAACTAAAACAATTTTGTACAATAAAAGAGCTATATCACAATCTCTGATCTCAAGCTCTACTACAGAGCTTTAATAAGAAAGACAGCATGGTACTGACATAAAAAGAAAACCATTGATCAATGCAATTAAATCAAAGTCCTATACATAATTTCACAAACCTATGAATAAATGATTTTTGATAAGGAAGGAAAAATTGTACGATGAAGAAAAGTAAGCATTTGCAACAAATGGTGCTGGAATAACTGGATGTCAGCATATAGAAGAATGTAATAGATCCATGTCTATCATCGTATACAAAATACAAGTCCAATTTGATCAAAGACCTCACCATAAGGCTAGTTACACCAAACCTAATAGAAAAGAAAGTGGAAATAGCCTTGAACACTTTGGCATAATAGAAAATTTTCTAAATAGAATGCCAGTAGTAGAGATAGTAAGATAGACAATTAATAAATGAAACTTCATAAAACTAAAAAGCTTCTGTAAGGCAAAGGACACTAGCAGTTAAGACAAAACATCAGCCTACATAATGAAAAAGGACATTACCAATTCTATATCCAACAGAGGGCTTATCTTTGAAATATATAATGAATTCAAAAATCTTTTTTCAATACAAGGAAAAACTAATTAAAATTTTAATAGTTAAATAACATCTACACAATGATCCAGAGAAGTACCAAAGTGTATATCTAAATGTTCAGAGACAGCATGGAGAGCTACTTATTAGAGAAAGATCCAGGATGTTAGAAAAAAATGAAAATGTCAAAGTTGGAGATTAGTACTAGAATTTAGAAAATATTTTTATAAATGAAAATTATTAATATTAATAATTGACATGCAATACTAGAAGAGAAACTTGTTTTTAGATGTGTTACACTTTTTTATGCTGTGGGACATTTGTGTAATGATGCAAAGATATGTTGCATTCTTTTTTAAATTATTTTTCTCCATTTATTTATATAAAAAAGTATTTTTCCATGTACCCCATTATCTCCCTCCCTTCTTTCCTCCTAGTCCCTCCCAGTCAGGATTTAGCCTCCCCTCTATGCATCCTTTGATTCACTCTCCCAAAAGTGCAAAATGTCTCAAGGCTGATCAGCTCAGAATGGCAGATCCACTCCAGGCAGCTCCAATTTCCTCAACTCAATACTAAGACTTTGTTAGTGGATCCTCTGCAGGGAATGGGCTACAAAGTGCCAGCCCATGTGCAAGAACACAGTCTGATCATGACCTTTGAGGCTCCACATATGGCCCATGCCAATCAATAGTTGTCTACCTTGTAGAGCCTAGCTCCTTTTCTTGATGGTTCCCAGTGGCTGTTCTTGATTCATTGAGCTCCCCAGAGCTCCAACAAGCCATCTCTACGGGACTTCTCCTCATAGTCCCTATGCCTTTGCTCATACAGACTGCACTCAAACACTCTCACCAAGATCAGGAGCTCAACCCAGTGCTCAGCAAAGGATCACTGCCTCCACCTTTATTTTGCTCCTCTTTGTTGCTCACTCAATTATCTCCTTTTCTCAGGATTTGTTCTCACTTCTTCTTGTTTGCAACCCATTATAATTCCAATTTCCTTCATAGGGGAATCTTTGGATGTCTCTTTTAAGTTCATTCTGATTCCAAGCTTTTCAAGGGTTGTGGTTCACAGCCTGGATATTCCTTGCTTTTTGTCTAAAGTATAGTTATGAGTGAGTACATCCTGTGCCTATCTTTCTGGGTTTGTGATACCTGGCTCAGGTGGATATTCTCCAACTCCATCTATTTGCCTGCAAATGTTAGGATGTCATTTATTTCTGCTGAGGAGTGCTCCATTGTGTAGATGTACTACAGTTTGTTAAGCCATTCTTCAGTTGAAGAGTATCTAGTTTGTTTTCAAGTTCTTGCTATTAAAAATAATGCTGCTATGAACATAGATAAGCTAGTGTCTTTGGGATACAAATGTGCATCCATTAGGTACATGCCCAATAGTGTTATTGCTGGGTCATTGAAGAGATTGATTCTCAGTTTTCTGAGGAACTGCCATACTGCATTGCAGAGTGGCTGTACAAGTTTATACTCTAAATTGAAGGCATGTTCTCCTTGCTCTACTTCTTCTCCAGCATAGGCTATCATCTGTGTTTTAGATCTTATCAATTCTGAAAGCTGTAATGTGTATCTCAACTTTGTTTTAATTGCATTTCTCTGATGGGCTAAAGATGTTTAGCAATTTTTAACGTGCCTTGCAGCCATTTGTATTTCTTCTGTAAAGACTGGGTGGAGTATGAGGAACTCACTGAATCAAGAACTGTCACCTGGCTACCATCAGAAAAAGAAACAAGGCCCTCCAAGGATAGGCAACTGTCTACTGATATGGGCAGTATATGGAGCCTCAAGGGGAGGGATCAGACTGTGTTTCTGTGCATGGACTTGTACTTCAGATCTCATTCCTTCCAGAGGAACACCTAACCCAGTCTTGATATTAGAATAAGGACATTGGACTTGCCTGGAATGAATGCTGAGCTGATCCACCTCGGGACTTATTTTTATCAAGGTAGATAGCTAGTGTTTATGGCTCACCTCCACACATGTATACACACATATGTACACACATTCATGCACATAGGAGCATACTCATACAAGAATATACATAAAATACACATACATACATGCATACATACAAATAATACTGAAAACATAACCTGGGCTACAATTGTGAGTATCTATGATTTGGGATAATTTGATTCAGTTAGGAATAACAAATTAGATAAGCTATTAAACTAAAATTTAACTTACTAAAATTGAAAAGTAGGCTAATAATTGTTCATATTACTTCCCCGTTAACCAAACTATACATATTACAATTGGTCAATTATATAAAACATATGTGTTGTTGCTCTGATTCTATAATACCAATGCTGTCATAGAATATCCTTTATCTTTCTATATTTATTAAGGCAACTGCTTAATAATTCTGCAAATGTTGGCTAATTGAATATTCCATGTATATTTATTACAGTTTTTCATTTATGTTTTCTGATAAAGTTTAAAGTACTCTGCATTCCAAGCATTAACTCTGACATCTGATTCTGCCTTGTGTGTGTCAGGTGTCACTGAAGTCATATTTTCTCTGGACCTTAATTATTTATTTAAAAAGAGTAAATGATCTTTGGTAAATTTACTTGATACAATCTTGTAGAAACCATAATATCTCTTAGATGTGAAAATAAAATAGGACACACAAAGACTCTGATCTATTGTAAATGAATAAAATAGAACCCATCACTAGGGTCATAGAGACCATGACTATCAGTGTTATTTTGGTGTACGCAATTTAGAAATCTCTTCTTTGCAAATCTACTAACTTGTTTTTTATTCATGTCCATTTCCAAAGTACAATATAATTTAGTAGTGTGAAGAATGTGATCTTTTTATTAATAGATAAGTTATATAAAATATTAAATATTTTACAAATTTAAGATAATTGCACAATTAGTCACAGTGTTATAAACATACAATTGTAATAGCTTGAAACCCTGAAATACTGTTATAGACCACTACCATAACATATTAATTTAAGTATACAATTTTATGCTTGAGTTAGGCCAATAGCCACTTCATTAATTAAAATAAAAGAGAAAACACCAGATTTCAGAATTATTTAATTACATACCCTGTATAAACTAGGAATCTTACATCTCTTTAAACCATTAGTAGTGTAAATCTACATTAGTGGTAATAAGAAGGGTAACTGGATACACTGCTATGCAAATAATAAAAAAAATACCAAGTTCCTAAATTAATAAGAGTTTTGAGTTTTTCACAAATAACTCAATACATATAGTAAAAACATTATTTTAATCTTAAAAATATATCTCTTTCTATGGAAAGTGTATATGTGCATAATTACACACACACACACATACACACACACACACTTAATTAAAGCTAAAACAGTTGTATACAAGAGAATTTTTCCAAGATTGTTTTGACCTTAACCTCTCCTACTTGAAGATCCACATATATACAATTGGCTTTTTGATTACAGACCTGGAAGAAATGCTCCTGCTAAGGCATGATAAATATCTTTGTAGTGGTCAATAAGAAATGCAATGAACAAGCTCCATGGGAAATAAAATTGAATCAGTGAGAATTATGAAACTTTTTCTGTCTTCTGAGCCACTGAGACTGTTCTAAATGTTCCATTGGAGTTGATCACACCTGCAGGATGATCTACTTGTTCTCTTTGTCCCCTCTTCTTTCTTCCTATTTAAGAAATTTTGTATTCATCTTATGTACCACCCACATACAAGATCCCCCTCTCATTTCTCCTCCTGCCCTCTTTCAGTCCCCCAACACTCCATCCCCTTCTAAGAAAAAGTGAGGCTCCTTTGGGGAATCAGCAAAATCTGGTACATTCAGTTGAGACATGTTCATGCCCCACCCCATATATGAAGGCCGTGCAGGCTATATCTCTCTATAGATAATGGACTTCAAAATGACAGCTCATGCTACATTCAGGAGCCCCTTAAACAAACCAAGCTACACAGCTGTCTCCCATATGCAGAGAGCCTTGTCCAGTTCCATATGTTGTACTGGTGTCAAGAGACCCCCCCCACAAAGACTACCAGAGAGATAGATTCTGATGCAAATACTTGAGGGTCAGTTTAATTTTTGAATAGGTTTGAACAAAGTCAAGCTGAAACCCTACGTTCCTCAGCTGTGGAAGGAATTTGCCCCCAAGCTCAGAGGTGAGGGGATAGGGTAAAGAAATATGAGTAGTTCTTAAAAATTATTAGTTAAACTTTCTTCGCAAAAGTGAGTTTGGAATCTATTGACTGTCAAGCATGTTGCTGAGATTTTTCCTAGTTTCTTCTTAGACCTGGGCCCTGTCCTCAGGCACTAAATGGTCTTTCCCTGAGATAAAGTTTTGTAAAGGTAAGAATATGCCTTCAGACCATACAGGCCTCACAGATAAGAGAATTTATGGTTATCAAAAATTATCACCTCTCATTGAAGTATCTTCAATATTTTAGACCTAAAATAATCAAGGGTTTTAATATTTCTCCTAAAAAATAAAAATGATATTTAGCATTTATTAATTTTGTGATGTGTATGTGCATGTATGTGTGTGATATCTTGAATCTTCTCTTTCCATTTGTCTTGCATTTAGGGAACAGAAGCTCATCTAACTAAGCAAAGCAGTTACTTCAAACAGTAGGACTGCTGACTGTATATGACTAGAAATTACAGTAACTTCTGAAGTAGGATTCTCCCTGAATGTAAAATAGGCTGACATGAAAGGGAGTAGTGGCTCTCCTTTCTCCTTTTTATAGAATAATTCCTTCTGCTCTTCTTCCCTGTATTTATCAATATCAAATATCTGACAAGAAAGGTTAAATCAACATTCTCAGAGCTGTCTAATATCATTCTCACTTTCTTTAGAATGCTATTTTATTTACTTGCTATATTTTATTGTATATCACTCACCTTTCATACTCTCTAGTTTTAGCAGCTTGTGTTGTCTTAACATATTTATTTGCATGTGCATATTTAGTAAAAAATTATTTCAAAGAAGCAGAAAAAGTCTAGGCCCCCAAAAGACCACCAAGAGACTGGTTCAATGCAACAACAACAACAAAAATCTCTTTATTGGCAAGCTAGCTCAGGTCAGTTCACCTTTCCAATCTAGCAGTGAAGTAGGAATGACTCTGAGCATCATGAGTCAAGAGATATCATTAGAGAGATGGCTCAAGGGGATTTTGAGCAATGAGATCACAGTTCTGGAATTGGTCCAAACTTGGACCAAGAGTGACTGTTATGAATCCATTCTCTTCTTTGAATTCTAGGGATATTTTAACATTTAGCAGTGGTACACCTGTCCCTTTCCAAGGAAAAAATGTTTAAAATGTCAGGTATTTTCCCTTAGGTGCTGGTTCTTCCTTGGATGGTGTCGGCTCCTGGGTTATTCCTGATACAACTGGGTTCTGCCAGTAAGATCCTGCTGTCTGTCTGGTTTTTATTAAGCTGTCATGGCAGTTGTGTGGTCATGCTGCTCTGGGCCCCACAATATAATTGTTAGAATTGCCACTGGATTTAAAACTTAACTGTCCAGATATAATTATATTAAAGCATTACTTAAACTTTAACTTATTTATGAATGCCTAAAATTCTTCCCAGTAAGCACTTCTTGAGATTATGTTTTTCTTCCTATACTTTACTATGGAATAGTCATTCATATAATTCATGTTAACAGAATTTTATAGGAAATGCACATACCCAATTTCTACTAACTCACATTGTAAAAACTGCTCACAATTGATAGAGTAGTCATTCATATTGACTGGGAGTTTCAAGGATAGATTCATGTAGCAGGACCATTAACATGTTACACAGTTAAAAAGTGAGAAGTTTCTAAACAAAGTTGTAGCTATGTGCTATGCCTCAAATCTAAGTGTTCTGAGAAGTGAGAAAGCTAGTTTTTTCTTGTAAAGCAATTATCATAACAGTCAAAATAATTTCAAGTACAAAATGCACCATCAGAAATCATACTAACTGCTGCGCCATCATTTCAAACTTTTCAAAGCCTAGAGACATTTAGTAAGTTTTACCTTTGTCAACATTATACACTGTCCAACAGAGCCACATGAATGGGTGTTTTTGTAAATGGGGACATTATAGAGTGGATATGAATCTGAGAGGTCGGATAACTGAGTTTGATGGGGTGCATGATGTAAATCACCAAATAATAAATATATAAATAAAAAAGAAAATGCTAAAAAAGATGAATGACGTATTTTTGAGTTATGCCACATCCACTTAGCCTCCTAATCATAAAAATATCACCATTTATTATATGAAAATAATCCAAAGCTATCGTAAAAATACAGCTAGAGTGTCATGAGGCTGTTAAAAGATGTCTGTCATATCTCACAGAAAAAATACCGGCTTGTAATTACTAAACCTTTTGGATAATTTAGAGCTATCCACATTGAACCCACAGACTGTTCTCAAGCTTTTGATCCCCTGCCAAGGCTACTCAGACACCTCTAAAAGATACCAGCTGTTCACCCCTTCTAGAGAAAGTCCTTGCTTCTTGAGAGACCTTTCTCTCTTAACATAGGTCGAGCTTTCTTCAAGCAGAATGAGATTTACTTAGAATCTAGAGCTGGAGTCTTTGCTTCTGTGCTATTCTGAAAGTCAGAGGACAAATTTCCCAATTAAAGAAGAACATGTGCAGTTCTGCTTCCAAATGTGTCACATTAGCGTGGATTTGAGTGTAAGTCAGAAAACCTGCAGTCAACCTCCTACTTACATCTGTGAATAAGCACATAAGCAACTGCAAGGTTGTTCAGGCTAAACAGATGGATGGTCTTGTCAGGAGCAGATTGCAGTAGAGTGATGATGTAGGATGTAATGCCACCTCCTCTGAACTGAGAGACAGATTCAGCAGTAGGAAAGGAAGCCTTTCTAATGTAGTTATTCTGTTAAAGTAGCTACATTTAACTGTCTACAGAAAGGTTAAGTACTCCATCAGTTATTTTACTTGTTTTGTCTTATATTACATTTTTCTTTTCTCACTGAATTCAGATCATATTATATATAATTTATTATCAACATTATCTATACTTCTGAATTTATAATAAAAATATATCATTAACTTAATTGATTATTTGGAAGAGATAATATAAAAATTCTATGCTGCATTTTAGTTTAAACATCTATTAAATGAAGCTATAATATAAGAATTTAGCTAATAACCAGATAGTTATTTTATATAAAACATTGTACTTTCACATATGAGATAAAGCCTCAAATGTCCCAATAAATAATTTTCTTTTAAAAACTATATATTTTTATTATTTTTAATTATGTATATGTGTGCTATGTATCTGTATATATGCATATATGTGCAGGTAATCCAGGAGGCTTGGATCTCCCAGAGTTAAAATTACAGGTCAAGCTACTCAAAGTGGTTGCTTTGAACTGAACTGAAGTCTTCTATAAGGTCAGTAGTTGTTCATAATTACAGAGCCTTCTCATTAGCCCCCAAAATCTTTTAAGTAAAAATGATACCATAACCTTGCACTTTTATAAAATTCATGTGAATGTTTATGAAAGATAGTATGTCACAAAAAATGAGGTCTTTCTCAGGGTTCATTTCAATAAGTATCTTTTATCTATTAAGTTTCTTGTAAGGTTAAAAAAAGTATTACATAAAACCTGTATGCCATAGTTATGTTTTTAACATATGTATGTTTTAAATAATTTCATATGAAGGAAACATTTTCAAAGAGTAATGATAATCTGAATGTGTCATTTGTATGTCTTCAATGCTCTTATATTCCATCTCAGCCATGACTGTTACTGCTGTATTATGGATCTTCTGTCAAAACATTTTTCAGTAGTTTAGAGATATTAGAAGATATTTATATAATTCTTACTCATAGCACTCAGGAAAATGGACTCATGCCATTATATTCTACAGATAAAATTCCTATTTATCAATAAATTTACCTAACTGTACTCTTTTAACACTTAGAGCATAAAATGGCACAATTGCCTTTAGAAATATTATCTTCAATTTTTATGGTCTGCTGAATAAAAGACAATTAAAGTGAGAAAAGCCATTGATAGTGGTATTTTTTTTGTCTTTTGAACATATAATTTTTAAAGTGATATAAAAAACATTAAAGTAAGTATATATATAGAAAGCCATTCTTCCCTATACTGACAGTACTTTCATGGTTTTACCATATAAATAATACTTTTTAAGGAAATATCTAACATTCTTTAGAAAATAATTGGAGTCTTCTTATACATTTATTTTAGCTGATAAAAGTAATAACATATTCCCCTTGAGATTTTACAATTACCTTTTCAATTTTTATAAATTATCCCTAAAAATTCTTATGATGATGTATTTGACTAATATAATAGTAAACAGTGAAAATTTTGAACAAGTTGTTTAAAACATTTATTTTACAGAATGTGTTTAAAAAGACAAGTGCTTTTTAAGTAATTACATTTACTCAGGATAGAAAGAATTATTTGACACATAATCACAGGAAGTTTTTAGTCTAATGAAAAATGTAGATGTGCAATTAAAAATAACAATACATTATTGAGCAATATTGTTGTTACTTGCCTATCATCCAAGTTTTTCAGAGGTTAAAGTAGGAATATTACAAGTTCAAGGTAACCCTGTAGTATTAATCGACACATTTTCTTAAAAAACAAAAATACCCAAGATGAGAAAATTTTGAAGTGAAGCCTTGAAGATATAGCCTGATATTTTTTCTTCCTGCTTAAAATATACAAGGACAAAAAAATAGGGTGACTCCTGAAGGAAAACAAAATATGATGTATGGATTTGAGACTTACTCAAAAAGATAAAAAAATTGAAGATCAAATAATAAGTTTACAAAAATGTGTTTTGAATTATAGGGTGGATTTACCTCTACTATGCTAGATTTTGTTTATTCAAATCATTAAATAAGTAGTAACACACATGGTTTGGAAGGGAAAGAAAGTTTGACTCATAGACTCTTTCAATTAAAGAAGAAATATATGAGAGACTTAAAATATATGGGCTCTGATATTCCTCCCAAGCCAACAATAGATAACAAATCTTCCAAAAAAATCTATGGATCAAAACATTGACTTGTAAAATTATGGAACATGCAAAGAAATTTCAGAAGGTTTTTAAGAATGCTAGGTTAGCTTACTCTAAATTTCATTGAAAATAAAACACATAGTATGAAGTTAAAAATGTCAGAATGCAAAAATTTTATGAGTGGAAACAAACATTAAAAGAAGTTGGTTTTAAACACTTGATATCTTTCAAAATGTATCAAGAATGATTCTGAATGTGGGCCTATGAATCCAGAGGGTACAGGCATTAGTCGCATAAAACCATTTAGTGTTTATTTATCCCAAATAAAATGGATTCCATTGTAATTTTGTATTTCTTGAGTGCATAAGTGTATTTTCCTTCCACTTTCTCCCACTGACATTTAAAATAGCTATTGATGTTTTCTTCACTTTAAAATTATATCTCTACTTTTTAAAAAGTAGAATTGTTTTAGTTGCACATATCTATAGATATTGATTGCCCAGAGATCACCTAATTTAGATGAAATAATGAAGAGAATTTCAGGTAAAGACATTAAGCATTTTGACTTGATAATATAATAGGTTGATTATTTTAAGTCAGTTGACATGGAGGTCAATGTATTTGGAGAATGGGTAAAGAACTGTGGTAGTAAAACAATCTCTCAAAGACACAGATGTGTCGACTTTTGCTATCAAGAATTTCTTTAATGAAAAAAATTAAATGGAGATTGAGAAAAGGATCTTGAGTACTAAAAGTTTTCCTTGGTTTTAACAGTGGACTGTCTTGAATTATAATCGTGAGTATTCTTTAGAAAGATGACAGTAGGCTTCCGGTTCAGCTCCCGGGACTCAGTGCGGGCTGCAGAATCCCAGGGCTCTCTGGAGCAGGGGCAGTAAACTCTGTCCCGGACCACAACTACATCTGCTGAGGGAAACCCCACCAGGACCTCAAACTGAGCGAACCAACTACAGGGGTCTCTGAAGGCAGATTCAGACCACGCCCAGAGGTCAGGAGAAGGCAAGAGGCCTCAGCGCCTATATCCCAGCCTGGGAGGGAGAGTTGAGCTCCCATTGCTTCTGGTTCAGCTCCCAGGACCCAGTGCTGGCTGCAGAATCCCAGCGCTCTCTGGAGCAGGGGCAGGTAAACTCTGTCCCTGACCACATCCACATCTCCTACTGAGGGAAACCCCGCCACGACCTCGAACTGAGTGAACCAACAACTGCAGGGGTCTCTGAAAGACAAAATCAGACCCTGAACAGAAAGGTGACCAATAAAGGCAGACCAATCAGAATAACGCCTGACTATTCAATGGAAACGATGAAAGCTAGAAGGGCTTGGTCAGAAGTTATACAGATGCTAAAACAGCATGGCTGCCAAACTAGAATATTATACCCTGCAAAATTATCAATCACCATAGATGGAGTAAACAAGGTATTTCAGGACAAAATCAGACTGAAAGAATATCTATCTACCAATCCAGCACTACAGAGAGTATTAGAGGGAAAACTACAACCTAAGGACCCCAGATACATCCACGAAATCACAAACGATCAATAAGTCCACAGAAGAATACTCTAGAGAAAGGAAACACAAACAAGTTACCACCAAAAATGGCAGGAATTATGAATCAATGGTCACTAATTTCCCTTAATATCAATGGACTCAACTCTCCTATAAAACGTCACACACTAACAAGATGGTTACAACAACAGAAGCCATCCTTCTGCTGCCTACAAGAAACACACCTC